>CAUYRT010070986.1:0-15718 GCA_963574885.1 Lepilemur ruficaudatus
TCAATGACTCAGTTTCACATACCAACCAAAGTAACAGAAGAAAAAACACAAAACAAAGGTCGTGATTCTGTTAATGAAATAAATGGCACCATGGTATGAATAATACAAATAGCTGTTTTAACACTATGGAAATAAAAAGACATTTCTAAGGCATAAATGCCACATCAGGGATGAGTTAATAGGAAAATAGAGTCTGAAAGGCTCTGAAGAGAATAGACCTAATTGTGCCTAAGCTTATGAGTCTGATGAATATTCCTATGCAATAATATCATAACAGATCGAATTCTTATTATAGCACATCACATTGTTTCAGTGAAATAAAAGGAATCACAAAATCATTGGATAGAGTGAAATTTCAGGGGAGCAGAAAGTGTTTTATTGGACATCCTGAAAGCCTTCTCTGGAAGTATTTATGTCTCCCAGTTTCTGTATGTTACTAATTAACAACAAGTCACATTCGTTTGTCTATTAACAGAGAACAAAGAAATTCTATGGGAAAAAATGTTATTTAACCTACTCATGGGTATTGGGTGGCCAAAACTGCATGTGCATTTTTTATGTTTTTTACTTTTAAATGGATTATACTGGCAAATTTTAGAAATACATCTTTCTATTTATCACCATATGTCAAAGAATGCAGTTCTATCCAAGAGTCAGGAAACCTGACTTCTAATTCTGATCTGCTGCTAACCTACTGAGTCACCCGGCCAATGTCTTCTAATTGTTCTTGGTCTCAGTTTCATCATTCTTAAAACAACCTCTGAGAAAAACTTTCTGTTCTGATACTCATCCAGTTTTTCCATTGTTTCAACTATGTTTTTTACATCTATGACTATCAATAATGAAATTTTCATTTATATTCACTGCACTATTTCTTTTAACTAGAATTTTTAAAAAATAGACCCATGCAATAACAATACACCCTACTTTCATAAATAGTACCCAAATGGTCCGAAAGAAATTATGGAGATTCCAAGTAATGGGGAAGGGGTCTACCGGATGCACAGAAAGCCTTCAGTATGTGGAAAACAAGTTTGAATACATATACATATACATATATATATATAAATATGTGTGTGTATATATTTATATATGCTTTTATGTCTCGAAAGTTACATAAGCTATAAAATGAAAGAGGAGAAAATATTTTTGATGCTGGGTAGAAAGATAATGGATTATGTCATTTCAATACTTGTCAGAAGATAGCTATAGAATGACTGAAATAACAAATTAGATGGATGGAACATGTGACACATCCAGATTCAGATCCTTGGGAGGAAGCCACTTACTGTTTTATTTATGATTTTAAGAACCAAATACCGATAGCGGCAGGAACTAACAGCATACAATGAAAGCTCAAGAAAACTTGGATAACATAGATATAATTACAGCGTTTTAAGGGACTTACAGCTTAAAATCAATCATCTGTAACAAAAAGATGTTATTGATCTAGTCATAGAGAGTAGAACAATTGCAGATAAGGGGTCAGCTTGTAACATAAACAACTGCTAGTTAAGGTTAACCTTACAAAGAGTTGATGACCACCTACAGTGTATTACTTGAAGGGCCACATGATTCTTTTCCTCCAAATATTTTTTACCAATTACCTGGCCTGAAATTCCAGCCCTGCAAAAGTGTCACATCCAGAAGAATACTGTTAAATTGTACAAGTGTAACATTAGAGATTTAAGGAGGTCCCACATTCCATCCCAATCTCTCCCAAACTGCAAGAGAGGCTTTGTTCTATCAAGTACCCCCACTCCACTCAAGGAACATTCTGCTGCTGGCTTTTGCTTTCTTGTATTCAGCATCCAAATGTGTTCATGAGGCTGGGCACAGTGGCTTATGCATGTAATCCCAGCACTTTGAGGGGACAAGGCAGGAGGATCGCTTGAGATCAAGAGTTCGAGATCAGCTTGGGAAACACAGTGAAACTCCCCATCTCTATAAAAAAATTTTAAAAACTAGCTGGGCTGGGTGGCACATACCTGTAGTCCCAGCTACTGGGGAGGCTGAGGCAGGAGAATCATTTGAGCCCAGGAATTCAAGGTTACACTATACTCCAGTTTGGGTGAGAGTGAGACCCTATCTCTAAAAAAAAAAAAAAAAAAAAGTTCATAACTCTCTTGCCTCAAATAAAAGAGGAAAAATATTCTCAATGCTATGTCTCCCCCAGCTACCTTATCTTCTTACCTCTTCACAGATAAGCATCATTTTCTATTCATCTCTCCATCCATGGCAGCCTGGTTTCCTCCACCACTTCCATTCTCAAGGACACCAAGAACATCCTGGCTGGTAAATCCAATGACATTTCTTAGTCCTTGAGTTGCCTGACTTCTCAACACCATCTGGCACAGTTTATCACTGTGTCCTTCTTGTCATGCTCTCTTTCCTTGGCCTCCATGATACTAAGAGCGTCTGGTTTTCCTCCTATTTCTCTGGCCAGACCCTTTCAGTCTCCTTTGCAGGTTCCACATCTTCCTCAAATATTGTCGTTGATCCTTAAGGTGCTATCCTAGGCCATTCACACCTCTCTTTCGTTGCTCTCTCCTTGGGAAATCTCATATAATATATATAGCATTGATGATCAACTGTATTAGGGCCCCCATTAACTATTTCAGCACCTTTGTAAAAACTAGGAATAGATATGGCTTCCTTACTGAACATCTGCCAGCTAGCTGTTATAACAAATATACAAGTCTACAGCATCTACAATATTAATGGCAACCTTAGTTGTGGCACTTTCGTGTAGTGCCCAATTCACACCAATTTATGGGTGTGATTACCAAATATGCAGCCCTAGCTTCAGCTGTAACAGTAGCTAACACTTATGTGAGGCTTACTATGTGTCAGGCACTATTCTAAGCACTTAACATATATTATATTAGGTCATTTAGTCTCACATCAACCTTGTATGGCAGGTACTACTACTATCCCCACTGTACAGATGAGAAAACTGAGGTACAAGAACTTTAAGTAATTTGTCCAAGATATGGAGCTTGTAAGTATAGGAGTCAGTATTTGAACCTAAGCAGTCTGCATAAAGAGCCCAGGTATCTAACCATTATATTAATACATTCTGCCTGCTGAGGAATTCCAAAGAGCCCAGGTATCTAACCATTATATTAATACATTCTGCCTGCTGAGGAATTCTCCTTTGCAGGTTCCACGTCTTCCTCAAATATTGTTGTTGATCCTTAAGGTGCTATCCTTAATACATTCTGCCTGCTGAGGAATTTGACATCTCTAGGGAACTCAAACTCAACATGTACAAAAGTGAGTTCATCATTTCCTACCAAATCTGCTCCTTCTCTTGAACTGTCTGAACATTGGTGTTGCTTTCATCTTCCTCACTGTTGTCAATCTATGCCATAACTTCTCTCTATTGCCATCTCCTATGCTGGCTTCCTACTGATACTCATGAATCAGAAGACCAGAAAGGAAGCTTGCCACTAGAATGCAAGCTCCATAACCTAAGGAATTTGTCTTTTTCACTGCTGTATCCTCCATGCCAAGAACAGTTCTTGGCACACAATAGTGTTAATAAATATTTGTGGAATAACTGGATTCAGATATGAGCTTGCCTTTTATTTCTCTCGCTTGCCTTTCAGTTGACCTCTTCAAGTCCCAGACAGAGGCCTGCCCTGTGGGACCTCAGCACATGGTCCAAGCATTTATTACAACCAGTCAGAATCCTCTACTAGGTTGGGACCCTGTCTTTTCCATTCACCATTTAATCCCTAAAGCCTAGCACAGTGCCTGGCACAAAGTCAATATATATTTGTTGAACAAATAGATAAATGGATGCATGAATGATTGCAGATTTCTGCCTCCTCTCTGGCTCAAGCCATTTTGTCGCTCACCTGAATCACTGCAGAAGCTTCCTAACTGAATGGATTGTGTCCAGTATTGTCCAGTATTGCCCTCTTTCCAAACCATTTTCTGTACTTGCACCAAAATGAGCTCACTAAAACCAAACTTGATGATGTCTCTGCCTTATGCTGAGACCTTGGATGGCTCCTTAATGCTCTTAGGATAAAATCTAAACTCTTTGATGTTGCTTATAAAACCACTTGTAACTTGGGCCCTGTGTGTGTCTATCACCTAATCTATTTTTAATCCTTGTTTATGTTCCATTCTCCAGCCACATTGAATGTTTCACATTACCGTGAACAAGTCATGCCCTGTCTTTACCTAGAGCTTTTGTACTTGCTTTGCCCTGGAACACTGATTTCCAACCACAACTTTTTCTTGGTTAAGGCATTGCTCCTTCCAGGAAACCGTCCCTGACCTCTCAATTCTGGATTAGGTTCACATCCTATGTTCTTCCTTTGCCACAGAAATCATCAGTGCACAGTGTTTTAATAATTTCTTTGCTTCTACATATTCCCCTCTTGACTGTAAGATCTATGGAGACAAGTACTGCATCCATTTAATTCACCATTGATTTTCACAAAACCTACAGTGCCTAGAAAGCAGTAAATCCTCAGAATATATGGGTTAGCTGAATAATATTCTGTAACATTTTCCCATCAGCTCATAATAGTTTATCAAATTAGTTCATTGTCATATTGGATGGCACAAGAACCTGTACTTGAAAGAGGAAAATAAAGGAGAAATAAATTTGGGGGCAGGGGGATGAGCTCTAGTTTAAAGGCAAAATTTCTGGTTTAAAATTAGTCAACCAAATACAGGTGGAGAGGACATGCCCAGGGGGTCAGTGGCCTTAGGGCATGACCTCAATAACCATAGCAGGACAGGGAAGACTGAAAGTTGCTGGGGACTTTAAATTAAGCTTGCCCAGGGAGAGGCAGGAGACTCTGGAGACAGGTCCAGCTGTCAGTTCTGAAAGTCCAATACACAGAGGTCAAAGAAAGGATGGCAATAGCGAATAATACAGATTTGCTGCATAAGTAAATAAATGGACGGATAAATGAGTGCAGATTTCCTCCAGTTCTTCAATTACACACTAACCCTCTGAGAGACCCTCAAGACAGTGACCCAGGCTTCATGGCAAAGCATCATGGGCTAGAATCCAGAGGGAGGCAATATAGTGTAGCGTGAGCTCACTTTCTTGCATCCTCTCTCCAGATATACCATAAAGTGCCTTAGAGCTATTATCTCACTAAACCCTCTGTAAAAAAAAAAAAAGGCCCTATTATTAATCTCATTTTGCAGGTGAGAAAATTGAGGCTCTGAGAAGAAAATAACTTGAGATGGATGGTGTCGGGATTCAAACATACGTCTGCCTGCCTCCCAAGCGCAAGCTCCTACTGTCCATACTCTCCTGCCTCACACCATAAACACCACATATTGATGTTTACTCTCTGCCAGATTAATTGCATTATTTACCTAATTTAGACATCTTCTTACTCTAAGAAGTATACACTGAGACTTAAAAAGTATTTTGCCTGATGTCAAAGAGGTAATAAGAATTAGAGTTGGATTTTAAACCTAGGTCTGCCTGTCTCTAGAACCCAAATGCTTATCTTCTGTATTGTGACCCCTGTTCTGAAAAATTAGTCTTTATTGGAAGAGGACTCTTGGGTTAGTGCTACATGATTAATAAGGGTGAGTTGGGATTAGTCTTCCAGTACTGAGTTAAAAGAGAAGGGCTTGAATTCTTCTTGTAACCATCCATGGCCATGACTGATCTTAGTAGGGCCAGTTGGGCTAGGAGGAGAGATGTAGTGAAGGGGGAGAGACCTATAAGGAGAAGGGAAGGGAGGTACAAGCAGTCTGGATAGAGCCCATCCAGGGGACCAAATGGTTCCAGCAATACAGAACTGAGAACCAGGCAGGCCAGATATCAAGCTAAGAATGAGAGGCTGTTGATAGAAATAATAGGAGGAAAGGAGAAATGTGAAGAAAGCAATACAAAATCATCTTAACCACTTAATGTTTGTTTAGCAAAAGTCCTGGCTGTAGACCAAGACACATTTCCACACTTATGCACATTTCTCTTTCCATTCATTTTACATCCTATAACTTGGTCTTTCTGCAATGTTGCAATCAGACTGAATTTTTACTGCTATCATCATTTAATATAGAGCATTTCTTTTAGGTTATGTGGGCACAATCATATACCATACAACCTAGATGAGGAGACTGGGAGAATGATCTTTTTTGATCTAGGGAAATATCCACAGTATGGAATGATCCAGAAGAGATCAGCAGTGGGCTGATTGTGATAGGTTTTCTCTCTCTCAGCTTGCCTTAATTATTTTCTCCAATGTTTGTAATGCGATCAGATTATATTAAAAATAATAATGACTGTTAATTAGAAGATTTAAATAAGGCTGCAAATATTTTTGCTTTCTAATATGTTAATTGTCAAAGAAGAAAGTCTACATAGAAACTCAAGCAGAGGATCCGCCAATTAGTTAGAGCTGCCCAGATGCAAAGTACCAACAGGCAGCAAATTCCTTTGTTTGTTTGTTTATTTTATAAGTTCATAGCTGGGGGAGGAAGTTAACAGATGATTTTTTTAGTCTTATTCTTGTTAAGAATTTGACAATATAATGTGATGGCAATGGTAATAGATTCAATCAAGAATTGAGAGTCACTGACTAACCATGTGATTGTGGGCAAATCTCCTCCCTTCTCTAGGCTTCTTTTGTCTCATCTGTAAAAAATAAGGTGTTGGCACCATAGTATTGATCAGTTAATGCCAAATTGATGGCTAGTACATGAAATGCTATGGTGCTCACATGGTAGTAATATTCTCCTATGATTAGGGGCTTGGGGGTGGTAATCTCACAACTAATGGACACGGTGAGCATTGTAGAGGGGAAGGGCATGCCTCTAATCCTCGCTTGGGTGAGGCAAAGACATAAAATGTACCCAAAATGTTTGTACTCTCATAATATCCTGAAATTAAAAAAAATATGGTGTTGGGATACAAGATTGTAACATCCCTTTCAGTTCTGAGATAAAGTGATGCTAAATGAATTTATTCTAACAGCTCTAATACGTTAGGTAGTTGAGTAATTGAATCCTGATTGTGGGCCTAACCACACAGGGCAGCAGTTAATGGCAGTAATTCATATCACAAGAATCGCCAACTTGTAACCATTCACTCCCTTTCTTCAATCCTTAGCCCCTAGCTGTTTCAAAACAAAGAATAATGCTGGAATGGAAATGGAAGCCAAATTCCCCCCAGCACTCTGTGAGTAGTCCTGTAGCACCTGCTTCTTTATTCTGTTGATTAAAATAAAAAATAAAATCTCCTATGTCCATCTGGCCTCATTCAAAGGTTGCCAACCTGGCATCATTCATGAGTTCTAAATTCACTGACTCTTATCTAAAACAAATTTTATCATTTCTGTTCACAGGCTCAGCATGAATGGAATCAGCAGATTTTGCTGTAACTAGTTAGTGACACTTAATTCCAACAAGCAAACCACAAATTCCATGTAAATAATTTTTCTCTGTGCACTTCAAAACAGGTTACAGAAACAGCAATTTAAATTTTTGGAAAAAATAAGGCAATCCTACCAGTGCTTAGAGTTTATTTTAAAATGACTAATAATTTGAAATCTAAATTCATATAGAATAACTGTTAGAAAATAGATAAATAAAGCTTCAAAAACAAAAATTAAAATTATTATTCAATTGGATACACACAAATATAAATTGTAAACTACCAAATCTAAAAAATAATGGCAATTAACTTTTTAAAACAAAAAATAGCTGTGTCTATACATACAACCTCAGAAAAGTTCATAATTAAAGAGGCAGTAAGGAAATAGGAAAACAGTGAATATTCATTCCAATAAAAATAGTACCATAAGTTTATATAATCAACTTAATGAGCTTATGAGATTTTCTATAACTATTATAGCACAAAAATGAAAACTTCTGTTCATTATTATAACATTATTAAATACCCATTTTGGCTCTTTTCTGTAGTATTTTTCTGAAAAGTAAAAGTAAAAAAAAAAATCACTAAATCTTTTGATGCTTAATAATAAATTTATGAGGGTGAAAACTGTGAATAGTTAGCCAATTGGGCCCAAAATAAATTTTGGTCCTTTGCTGTTTCCCTTTCTAATTTATGTACATTATTATTCCAGGATTCATAAATATTCAAAGACCATAAAGATATGTCATATTCCTTAGCCAAGGACAAGACACTTTAATAGCGATTTTTGTATTGATCCTTCCTAATACTCTAAGAAATTTCAAAGCCAAAAAAGGTGTTATCATACTTTAGTGAGACCAGTTGCTTGAGCTTAATTTCCACTTTGTCACATAGGGATTCTTGAATCCTTAATTCTTTATACAATTAAATGAGGGTAATAATCACAGCAAAATAGGAGAGAGGATGAACAGCTAGTAACTATAAGAAGGTGACAGAAATTTGGAGAGAGCTGAGACTGTTGAAACTGAATGGTATGATGCACTGGCACAGACAGCCTCAGGTAAAATGAGGGAAAACATGCGGTCCGGATTCTAGTCTTAGCTCCAGGTCACCTCTAATGAGCCGCAAAGCCTGTTGAAGGCATTTGGACTCTCTTAAGCCCATTTTCAGTGAGATGTCTGGCTCCCTGCCCTTCACCTCCCCGTCTACAGCTCTCTCTTCCCTACTGCTGAGCCCACTGCACACTAGTCTGCAGCCTCAGCTTCTGAGGGCCATCTTACTGGGTGATTTGGCGTTAATACAACCCAGCACAGTGGTTCTCAATGTCAACTGCATTTAGAAACTGCTGGGTAAGCCCAATGTCCAGCTCACACCCCAGACCAACCAAATCCAAAGCTAGGGCGGGAATCTGGAATCACAGGTGTCAAAGCTCCCCACATGATTCCAAGTTGCATCCAAGACTGGGAACATAGAGCCTACCTCCTTATTATGAACACATCTTTTTTTTATCCTGATGACAAATTTGTGTCAGTAACTCAGTTTCTGACATTTCTAAAGACTAATTCTACCCATTTGTACTCTGGTTGCAGTGACTGGTTGTATGCCTTACCCTTTCGGCTACAGTTCCTGATTTAATAATCTGCCCAGTCACTCAGCTCTTCTAAGACAAGTCTCCTCTCTTGCTCTAGTCAGCAGCAGCAAACCTGGATGCCAGCCTGCTATCACCTGTCACCACAGCTGCAACAAAATACCTGATGTTTCAGAAGCCTCTCCTTGTACCTCACGCTCCACAAAACTATTCATAACCTTTCTATTTAAAAAATATATAGCACCTCTTGTATTTTCCTGGATAGAGCTGAAACCTATTCTAAGTGAAGTATCCCAAGAATGGATAGACAAGACCACGTGTATTCACCAGCAAATTGGTTTCACTGATCAACACCTAAGTGGACATATAGGAATAACATTTATTGGACATCAGGCAGATGGGAAGGGGGAGGAGGAGTTGGGTATGTACATACATAATGAGTACGATGCGCACCGTCTGGGGGATGGTAATGCTTGAAGCTCTGACTCGAGGGGGGAGGGGCTCAAGGGCAATATACGTAACCTTAACATTTGTACCCCCATAATATCCTGAAATAAAAAAATATATATTTATTATTATGGAAGTGGTACTTATCTATTGTTACTTAGAGAACATGAGGTTTGAGGCTAGGTCAATCCTACCTAAAATTTTTTTCAAAAAGAGAAAGAGAGAGATAAACTGTTCTGCCTTAGGAGGGGAAAAAGGGATTTTTTAAATCAAAAGTGGGTAAACCTCAAAGGGGAAGAGTGACAAAGAAACAAGAGTGACACATGAAACAAAGGCATTATATGGTCTGAAATATCCCACAGGGTGAAGTAATTGAAGACTTCAAAGAACAGGAAAGTATAATGCAGATGATGTTTGCTTTGCATTTATTTACATTACAGACCATATACATATATATATAAAATTTCCATAAACTAGTATGTGTCTGTATGTGTATATATACAAGGACAGACTAAAAATTCAAACAGTACAAGAGTTTAAAGTAAAAAATAAAATTCCCTTTCTCAACCAAATCCCAATGGAAACCATTCTTAACTGTTTCTTGGCTATACTTCCAAATATTATCTATGCATATATAAGAATATATATGGGTAGTATTTATTTTTAAAATCACTAATTCTACATAGGATCAAATACAGTGGTTTTTAAAAAGATGCACTATTTAAATTAAGATAACCCTATGATCTGATAAATTTGATATATTTTGTGGTATTTATCCAGTGCCTGGTAAGAACGTGGAACCCAATCTTGCCTGTCACCTTCTTCTTATGATGTGATGAGGTTTGGTAGCCACATCATCTTCCTATAAAATGTGATAGGAAATTTTATCAAGAAGCTGGGTTTTTAAAATTCTGTTACAAAATCATCCCCATTTGAGATGTGTTCGGAACATGGCAGGTGCAGCAAGTGTGACCAGAAGGCCCAGAAGAGAATAAAGGTGTTTTTAATTTGATTTCCCCCATCCTGGGTAATTTGAAATTAGACCCATTATCCTCCCAAGTTTTCAAATTGTTCTCAATTCCTCTGTATCTGTAGTCACAAAACATTTTGCAAGGTGAGACTTTAAGCCTTCAGATTCTCACTTTTAATCGGTGTAAACTTCTATAGTGCCCCTTTTATGTGAGCTGAAGTTTAGATGTCCTGCATAAACTTTATTTCTTACAAATGAAAAGGGAAATCTCTTCAAAATGATATAGCATCAATCACCTGGAAAAACAGGTTAGGGTACCTAAAAATATTTTTGTGAAGAGAGCTCTAAGTAGTTTCTCTCCTCTACTAAGGCAGTAAGTCCATGATGATGTCTAATCTTGTGTGGAACCAAGACTTTGGTGTGTAAGAAGTTACGTTGTTCTTCTTCTAAATTTCACAGCAGACCTTGTTCCTGCGTTTGGCACTAAAGATGGTGTCTTTCTCAGCAGTCACCCTGGGGAGATAAAAGACAAAAAGACAATGGAATGTGGGCAAGTTATATAAGAATTGCATAGAAGAGATAGCATTTTTGTCTCCTCCTCACTCTACTTGCAGTGGTCATGAAACTCAGGAGCACGTCTCCATCTTCCCAGAGAAAGTGCCTTCCAAAAGTAAGTTGGAGTTGGAGGGAAAAGTGGTGGAAGTGACATGGGCTAAACTTAATTAGTAATTATGAATACTTAGCATTACAAAAAGAGCATTTGTGGTCAATGAAATGTGTGGCATTTAAATGAAAGTTATTATCATATGTTTCCCTAAGCAGAAACAGAATAATACTCACCATTTATTAAGCACCAACTATGTGCCAGGCACTGTGCTATATGCTTTACATACATGATTTTATTTAAAACTCCCAACAAACCCACAAAATAAATGCTATTACCTCCTCTTTAAAGATAAGAAAATTGAGGCTTAGAGAAGTTAAGCAATTTGCTCAGAGTCACTGGGGACAAATGGTAGAACTGGAATTCAAACTTAGATTTATGCAATTCAACAGCACATGTTTTCTTTGTTTAACAAGAAAAAGCCTATCAAGTCAACAGTATATGACTCAGGACTATAAAAAAATAAACTGTTAAGTGTTAAAACCCAAACAAACTCCTTTGTAGGCCCTCTAGTTCCTTCTTTCAATTCGGGCAGCAAGAATAAGAGAATATTAAACCATATTAATAAGCATATAATAAGAACATATTAAAGCAAGAATAAGATTTAAAAACATAAGGAGAGTTATGATTAAGGGGGGAAAGGTACACTAGCAATTCCCAGGCATACCTCAGAAAAGATGAGTAATGCGCTAAAGCATAGATATAGCAGCCGTCATTGTGTTTAAAAAAAAAAAAGTAGAACAGAATATTTGGCATGAATCTCTTTTTGTGTTCCCAAGTCACAGTGTTTTATGCACTGTTGCTTTTTTGAGGTTACAGAACAGAGAAGTCCAGAATTTATCCTCCTGGTTTTGTATTTGCATTTCTCAGAATTATGTTAGCATATCTTGATGCAGACAGAATAAAGGCAAGGGATACCTACACTGAAAATCCTCTGGGAAACAACAAATAGTGTTCAGAGTAAATCTACAAAATGTATCATGGGCATACACACCAAAAGGGTACACACTTTTGACAGCTTTTTACACCTGTACTCACCTACATACCGAAAAAGAAACAGACCTGTTTTCTCATTTATCCTCAAAATTTCCCTTTGAATTAGGAAGTATTACTAATTTACAGTAAGGAAAACTAAAACACACTGGTTATAAAAAGTTGAGCTTCATGTGTTAGATTCCTTAATGGCTTTTTGTGCTTTCTTGGTTTGGTTTTGGTTTTGGTTTGTTTTAAAAGATTATTCTATCATCTCTAAAAAATTAGAGTTCAATGCTGAGATTACTATGCTTAAATATCTCCAGATACCTGGGTAAATAATTAAGGATGTACCTAGTTATGTGGCTGTAATTATTCAATGGTCCATTTTAAATTATTTATTTAACCCTAGTTATTTTATAACTATTATATGCAGGCAACATATGAGATAGAAAGATTAATAAGATTGCATGCCTGCTGTAAAAAAGCTTGGAATCTATTAACATCGCAAAGGTGAATGCATACTTTATAATAATAAAATAATTGCCATAATACTTTTAGAATCTATGTCATAAAAGGGAAAAAAATCACTACCATCTTGATCAAGAGGTAGCATTTGAGATAGGTTTTGAAAGGTGAAAATTGTTCCATATCCAAGGGCTGTCCAGAAAGCATCCAGCCATGTAACCATTCCTGCTATATTAACAATGGCTGGATTACTTTCCCAACAGCCCTCATAGACAGGACACGGAATGAAAAATAGAAGCATTCATAAACATGGAATATTAACAGAGGCATGAAGTTGGGAAAGTTTAAAGCACATTTGGGGTATGGCATATATTGTACTTAAACTATAGTACAAGGTATATATTGCAAATATTCCCAGAAAAGTAAATTTGTATTCAAATTTGAAGGCTTGCAATGGCTGACTGCATAGATACTTATAAGGAATACAAAGAATAGAGTTTTTTTGTGGAGGGAATGCAATGAACTCCATCTTTACACACTAAGGGCACTATGTCATACATCCTCAACTTCACCCAAGTGGAAGACAAGAGGAAGCAGAAGACCTGAGCCATATTTGAGGCAAGAGGAGAACAGAACAAAATAAAAATATCATAATGGCTATACAATAGCAAGGGCCCATCTGAGATTAGACAGCATGAGTGGATATAGGACCCAATAGTGCTACTAATATTTTGTCACTTTACCCAACAAAATTGGCACAGAAAAATAGGCAATGTGATTATCGTTAATTATAGACATGTCAGAAAGTCTAGACTGCAGAGATTTTTAGGATGCCACTGAAGATACACATAAGAAGTCTGGCCTGGGTAAGAAGGCAAGTGAATACACAGGGTCATGTGACACAGTCGCGTGAATGGCACATGAAAGGCCTGCAGAATAGTGATGAGTCCATGACTTGAGGACTATGAAGGAGAGGAACAGAAACAGTAGGCATGAGGGGGAGAAAATAATAGAGGAAGATTCAAAGACATGATATTGGCCACGGAACATTACTGCATGCTGATGGATTTCGAAGTATGTTTGCGCCAATAGTTAGGATTAAAAACCATCAGTGTTTATTTAAAATGAAAAAGCAAAAGAAATACTCAGAAAAGATGAAAGGGCTTTCGCAAAGCATAATCCAAGAAACTAGTAGAGAATGAGGAAGGGAAGCGGTTGGGTAGAGCAGGTGTGGAAAAAGCTGGAAGGGAATAAATATATATTCCATAAGAGGAAAAGGAAGAGGAGGAAGGAGGTACTGAGAGTCAAGATGGAAGTTCCCAGCAGGCAGCTGCGATGTAGGTGAAACTTGCTTAATTAAGAGGCTTGGAGACTTGACTAGCCCTGATGGACCAACTGAAATGGGGGCCACTAAAACATGGCCATAACAAAGGACCACAAACTGGATGGCTGAAATGACAGAAATGTATTATCTCTTTGTTTTAGAGGCCATAAGTCTGAGATCAAGGTGTCTGCCAGTTTGGTTCCTTCTGAAGGCAGGAGGAAGGAGCTGTTTCATACTTCTTGCCTAGCTTCTGGTGGTGTATTAACAATCTTTGGCATTCCTTGGCCTGTAAAAGCATTACCCCATCTCTGCCTTCATCTTCACATGGTGTTATCCTCGTGTGTGTGTGTGTCTGTGTCCAAATTTCCCCATTTTATAAGGACATCAGTCAGATTAGGAGCCCAGCTTACATGTCAAGATCTAAAATCTACTGAAGACAAATGATCCTTCATTGAAGATGTTTCTCAAAGATAGAATAAGAAGCTACTCCAGCATTGTCTCATTTTAACTAATTATGTCTGCAATGCCCCTTTTCCCAAATAATGTCGTATTCTGGAGTACTGGGCTTAAGACTTCAACATATGAATCTTGGGAGAATACAGTTCAACCCGTAACAGGGGACTTAGCAAAATGATGGTGGAATTGGAGCTGTGAGATCTGGTCTCCCGAGGGACTAAGTTTGGTCTTGATGTCTTCTCACCGTTTCAAGCACGAGCAGTAAGCAGGTAAAGGTGAATTTCTGCATGTTTGGCCTCATGCAGACAAAGCTTTTGAATAATTGACAAGTTTTTGTATTTTGTCTGGAAGCTTAGACGTTCATATATTCATAAATACAACATGTGTGCATATAACTGTCTGCTAAAATGACTGTATACAAGTCATTCAAGTGCAAAATTTAGAAGTGGGAATAATGCAAAGGAAGACAAATTTGTAATATGATAATCCACGAGACAAGCATTACCATTCTGTGCTGAATTCCCGTGATGTTTTCTCTGCAAGGTTGAAAGAAGAGTTCAGCTTCAGGCCATAAAACAATCAATAGAAGGTTGATGAACCACAATTAAAACATGTCAAGATCTAAAAGCTATTGAAGACAAATGATTCTGCATTGAAGATGTTTCTCAAAGATAAAATAAATGATAGTCCTGGGAGACAAAAAGTCAGTTCTAGAAAAATCTTAGCCTAATAATCCTTCAGGAAAAGCTGACAACATTCAAAATGCCAAGGTTTTTGGCAATCCAGGAAAATAGTCATCGTTTATTTCACCTTTGGTTTTCCAAGGAATTCCTCAAAAGTAAGATCTAAGAATTTAATAAGAATACTTGCCCTTTAGCATTCCAAAAAAAAATATTAAAAAGGTTAAAGTGAAAATTGTACACAAACGTCATGACCTTTGAAACTACTGTTGCAAATGTAATGGAGGATGACATGAAAGATTTTACTTTGGTTTTTTTATTTTCATTTTTTAAATGATACCTCATTTTGTCATCTTTATGGTAATTTGAAAGGTGCCCATTACATTTGAAATTTAGTATTTCAAAAAAGATTAAGTCAAAGCACAATGAGCTTAAAATATTCTACCTCTCACATCTTACCTGCTCACCTTCAGGTTTGAACAGAATTCCCATACTACCACATTTACCCCCAATTTAAGTAAGGTTACTTGAGCTTTTAAAATACTAGAGTTTGACTTGCATATGTATTTGTGAAAATTCTTTAATTCCTACTTCTCTCCATTAGATTTATTTTTCGAGACAGAGTCTCACTCTGTTGCCCGAGCTAGAGTGCTGTGGCATCAGCCTAGCTCACAGCAACCTCAAACTCCTGGGCTCAAGCGATCCTCCTGCCTCAGCCTCCCGAGTAGCTGGGACTACAGGCATGTGCCACCATGCCCGGCTAATTTTTTCTATATATTTTTAGTT
>CAUYRT010070987.1:0-10089 GCA_963574885.1 Lepilemur ruficaudatus
CTTAGAGACCAAACTCCCAGGGCCCAAAAGGCACCCTGATGGCAACAACCCTGCTCTGAAGGTGAAGAAAAGGGCCCTGATCGAACACTGCTGGATGAGCTAGGAATCTTCTAAAAATGGATTCTCGGGTCCTCACCAGTGGGCCAGAGAGAATGAAAAACTGCTGGATAAACGAGACAAATCTTCCTGGAATGTCCATGGGGTAAGGGGGTGGGGAGGATCATTCCTAACCAAAAGCAAACAGTCTATGGCACATTAAACGAAATGTACAACTGACAGAATGAAGACAGGAAAGAACAAGCCCTGCCTGCAGAAAACCCCTTCAGTCTATCCTAGAGACTTGGTCCGAGACACCCTGGTGCAGAACACAGCTCTTGTCCGAAACCAAACTCTAAATCCGACGAAAGCTCTTAAATCCAACCTGAGACGGGCCATTTTGCTGACATCCATTTATGTCTGAGCCATGAGAAATTACGACCCTGCTATCTAGATTGCAAGACACTGACTCACTCGACAGCTCGGTTAGGGAACAGATGGAGTCTGCGTACAAGTATCTATCAGAGCAGCAGATGTTTTGTTTGGGGGCTCTAAGATACAAAGTCATCACTTTGTTGGGGGGGTGGGTAAACTAACGCTGTAGGAAAGACATGCTACAGTGCCTGGTATCTTCCAGCAAAATTTCTTCCCCAATTTTATTTATATAAAATTGTAACAACACCTTCTTAAGCCTCATTGTCCTGGCTGTTCCTCCCAGCCTCAGGTGCCTCCACACTGATGACACTGATCTCTAGTTCCCAGGTCTGAGCTCAAGGAGCACTCTTGGATCCGCTGTCCTGCTTCTGTGTTTCCCTGACACACAGCTTCTTGGTCCACCTCCCCACCATAATGGGATGGGGGCAGGGACACAGTGCTCGGTGCATAGAAGGTATTCAAATATTTGGTGAAAACTTAAAACATTTTTCCATTGGCCAGTTATACACCCAGACTCAAAGCCTAATCCCATCCTGTCCTCCCGATGCACTTAGGGAAATCCAGTGGCTGGGACATAAGAAGGGAAAAGGAGAGAAGTGCAGCAGAAGGTGCAGCCTGCAGGCCAGCATTAAAATATGAATGTCACGTATTTGAGGAAACTAAAGCAAAACTCAGGATGGATTTTACTGAATTTATTTCTACTGTGTGTGTGTGATTTAGCACATCACTTTTTGGACACGTGGTGTTTTTCATTTAAACATTATTTAAAATGTATTGATCAGTCATCACAGAAGCCACTGAAAAGCTCCTTTTACGTGGAATTCTAAAAAGATAAAAGCATGTACATAGTGAAATGACTATCTAGTCCAAGACACAAACATGATCTCACTCAACCCCTATAAAAATTCCAGGAGAGGCTGTTATTATCTCCATTTCACAAATGAGAAACTGAGGCACAGAGGGGTTGATTTAGCCTTGGACAAAAGCCCAAGGCAACAGTGGCAGGCGTGGCAACCATCAAGACTCCTGATGCCTTCCAGGCTAACAGAACAAGACTCTCAAGAAAAGGCCGCAGAGGTCATCTCCGAAGGTCAGTGGAAGAAGCCCAGGAAAGCCCCCAGTTACTGTCAGGGAATGGACAAAAAGCATTTGCCCCTTGCAGGTCTCCAGATGCCCTCTGTCATTTGATGCCCATCCCCACCCCCAAAACAATGACAACCTTGAGGGCTAAGTAACTTCCAGGAGATAGCCCTGCCGACCCTGACCCCCTGTACCCAGGCTCCCCAGCTCCATCCTCCCTTTCCAGCACAGCCGATGACTCCTGCCTTCTCAATGACTCCTGCTTTCTTGCCTCCTGAAGAGGAAGCCCCCACAGGACACTTGGTCCACTCCAGCCACTGTTGCCACCACTGCCCCCAACTGGGAGAAGCCACTGGTGCTGGCAGAAGCATCTCAAATAGCCCTTCACTCCCTCGCCTCGCCTCAAGCTCCATGGACTCACCAGCCCTCTCTTGAACTGCTCTTCAAACCACACCAACCCTCTCTGGGATGTTCTCATCCTTCCCATGGGCCCCAAGGGCCAAAGCCAAATTTCCTTCTCTCACCTGCAGAGAGAGGTCTAGCTCCACTTTGCCCTTATTTCCTAACTACTTTATTATACCTGCTCAGTTTTGCTGGACTTTGGCACGTCCACTTAGTTCTCTCAACAGTCTGCTTTCTTCCTATCCTCCGGGAGATGTTTCATTTGTGAGTCTCATTTGCAATTAACCCTTTCTCCCCACCCCACCCCTGCCGTCCCCTAGTCCTGCTTACCAAGAGTGCCGTCTCCTCCCTGCAGACTCTCCCAAGATAAGGAAAACGGAGCTCTGAAATTTCACCTGCCCTGATGGATTACCTCATTGGCTGAAGAGTGGGTTTGCCTAAACTGCACTGCAATTACCTGGGCCTGGACACTGCAGTTCTTCCCCAGGTCAACACTAAGTACACTGTGGTCAAAGCGACAGCAAAGCTTTTCCCTGACCTTCAATAAATGGGAGCCTTTAAACAATCCATGTCTGTATGTTATACATTTTTTTTTCCTGCAAGGGAGCTTGTTCTTCCTAAGTATTCATACAAAATATATCCATTAAATACAGAGACTGCAATCACTTAGAACCATATGTGACAGATGTCTTGCTTTTTTTCTTATGTCTGAACTTGACATTTTTATAACCCAAAGACTTTAAAAGAATTAAAAATATATATGCCCTCAGCTATGAAAGAGACTTTAGCTCTCCATGACATGTGTTTCACCTACATTCCTTTTCACTTGTGTACCTCCTTTTCATCACACACGTGAAATTCTATACAAAGGAAAACATAAAAGAACACATGGAGCTGTGGTAGTCCTGGGACTGGACTTGGCTCCCAACATAAAATAAATAAGCATCTGAAAAACACAGAATCTGACATTTCAATTGCTGCAGATCAAGTTTTGGTTTTTTTGGAGACAGAGTCTGCTCCATCGCCCTGGGTAGAGTGAGCTGGCGTCATCATAGCTCACTGCAACCTCCAACTCCTGGGATCAAGCAATCCTTCTGCCTCGGCCTCCCAGAGTGTTAGGAATACAGGCGTGAGCCACTGCGCCCGGCCCAGATCAAGTTTTTATTGTTACCTTTTCTCACATAGTTAATGAAGGACACCACTTTCTAAGAGTTACATAAATGTTAATGTTCAGTTACTAATATTTAAATAATGTCCGACAGCACCAAGAAACTCTTTGGAGATCTTCTGATAACACAGCTGGGTGAACTTGAGCCTTGGGCTCCTCACCTACAGTGACACAGTCACAGGCACATGCAGAAACAGATGTGGGTGTGCAGAAAAATTAGATACGTGGTCATAGACACAAACACAGGCTGACACACATACGTGGAAACAGACACGTCCGCCCAGATGCACACACAGACACACAGATACTAATCAACCTGTACAGCCCCAGAATTCATTCCCCAAAGCAGAGCTTATGTACCAAGAAATGGTCTTACCTTCACAGTGAAACCTCACCCTATCCACAAAAATGTCCTTTAATCTGTGCCCCACCCACCGCTATGTGCTGGCGTCTGTGCAGCCCTGTGATTGTCCTGGTGCTCAGCATGAGACGCTTTCGGGTGCTGAAGGAATTTCGGCTTTTATAACCCACACAGGCTGGCCAAAATTGTATAACCGCACCACCTCATCAGAAATGCTATTTGTATTACACAACAGCCACCACCTGGTTACAAACAGTTACTGCATGCCTCTCTTACAGTCTCCTTAACATCAATGTGTAGCAGGTTTCCCCATGGCGGGCTGGATATCCTATTGTAGAAACCAAGGAGCTGCTGGGATTATATTTCTCAAACCTGCACTAAGAAGGGAAATTAAAACTTATCTTTCTAAACCCTGCAGTTCAGAGGAACAAGTCCACCCACGCTGCTTCTAGCTCAGTGAAAACGGGGATTAATGTTACTCACTGGTAATTTTTCATTTCCCCAGTCAGGGATCCAAAGACAATTGTTTTCAAAGCTCAAAGAATTTCAGAGATCTCAAGGTAGGATCTCTTCATTAAATGGCAGACAAAGCCAAGAAATAACTCACACTGAAGGGCTGACTGCAGGGGTTCAGTTCAACACGGCCTCCGGCGGGCAGGTCCCTGCTGCAGAGGCTCCACTGGACAAGAGCAAGTACCGGCAAAGACACAAAGGCGGGGCACACATGCACTGACAATCAGTAGCCAGTAACAGAGAAGCAGACATACCTGTGGTGGACTGCATCCTTCCTAGCCCTGACTCCAGGCCAGGACCTGCCAGGAACCCGGGCAGTGGGCACCCTTGCCCATTGGGATAGGCAAATACCTGCCTCCGTCTCCCCAACACCAGACTGCTGCTGGCAGGTGCCCCGTCTGCCTGGCTGCCTGAGCCTTCTGTTCCCTGTCTGTAGTGGACACCGGGTCATCTCTCAGCCATGTTTAAACAAAGCAGTTCTCGGAACACCTGTTCTCACACGGACTGTTTCTTGTTGATCGGCCTCCAGACACCTTGTGACTTGCAAACAAGCCAAGGTGCCTTGACCCGCAAACGGGAAAGGGCAAAGGAGGAGATGCACTCGTTAACTCCCTGAGGCAGAGCGGTGAGAACCAGTCCATGTTGAGACGAAAACATTCTGGGAACAGAAGATAGTGGTGGGAAAAGCTGGGGTAGATTGGGACAGATGCCAAAAGAACAGTGTTAAAAATAAAGTCGCTGCAAGCAGGAATTGCTGCAGTCTTGTATCGTCTCTGTGTGTCTGTCATTTGTTGTCTGTCTTCTGTGTTCACTTCTCCTCCCCAAGTGGAGCCACAACACTGTCTGGATTTGCAAAGTGCAAAGCACATCTTGGAAAATGGGGTCCCTGGGATAAAGGCAGAAGAGGAACCAGGACAATTCTGGAGAAAAGCAGCTGTAAGTGCTCCTCATTCATGGGAATCTTGGGGATTCAGGGGTGGGGACAGGAGGAAGACACCCAGAATCAACAGAGAGACTGGGGAGAAGGTTGGGAGCCAGGTGCTTCAACTATTCAGGGCAGGAGATTCACCACCGCAAGTGCTCAGAGCTCAGGTCCATGCATGACACATCCAACCCGTCAGGTCAACGTGCCTAGGGGAGCCAGGGCTGTGTATTCAGGACATTCTGAATAGAAGACTCTAACCTCAGAGAGGATTTACTGCAGGAACCACACGAAAATTTCAAAAGCACAGCTAGAATAAAGAAGGAATCATTTGTTTAAGGTGGTATTAAAACAAAAAGAGGAAACAGGATCAGACAATTACATGAAGAAAATGGACTGAAACCAAAGAACAACGAGCCGGGTGGGGAAGAACCGTAAGGAAACTGTCAGAGCCAGAATTCACTTAGAAGCGTGCAAGAGAAGCAGCACAGCAGAAGCCTGAACGGAACAGAGGTGGAGGGCAGGCCTGGGAAGCTGGGAGATGAGGAAAAGCACAGAAAGGACAAGGAGGTTCCCAGATGAGCGCTGCAGCTACGGAGGGAAAAGCAGAGAGCAAAGCCATGATGTGACTCAGTCCTTCTCAACTGGACTTAAAAACCAAAAAAGCACAGAAGCCAGTCATGCTGTATGATTCCATTTATATGACATGGCACCAAAGAGGCAAATCCACAGAGACAGAAAGTACATGGTATTGATTATAGAATCTGAACAATATAACAAATAGGGCTAATACAACAGGTATCAGACTTTGCATCCCATAGAAAATAAGAGTCTCAGTTTGGCTCAGTGGCTCATACCTGTAATTCCAGCACTTTGGGAGGCCAAGGTGGGAGGGTTGCTTGAGGCCAGGAATGTAAGACCAGCCTAGGCACCATAGCAAGACCCTGTGCCCACAAAAATTTTTTTAAATTAGCCGGGTGTGGTGGAACAAGCCTGTAATCCAAGTTACGTGATAGGCTGAGGCAGGAAGACCATTTGAACCCAGGAGGAATTCTAGGTTACCGCAAGCTATTACAGCACCACTACACTCTAGCCTGGGCAACTGAGTGAGACACTGTCTCAAAAAAAAAACAAAAAAAAACAAAAAAAAAAAACACACACATCCCACAGAAAGAAAATAAGAGTTTCATTTCTAATAGCTAAAGAGCATTTGTGAAAACTGAACTTATCATACCAAAAGGAAAATTTCAAACCCCATGAAAAACACATATATTTCTCATCGCCTGACCACAATGCCAAAAGATAAAAATAATCATCATTATCAAGAAAGAAAGTCTAGGCCACGCATGGTGGCTCATGCTTGTATTACCAGTGCTTTTGGAGGCCGAGCTGAAAGGATCACTTGAGGCCAGAAGTTCACGGCTGCAGTGAGCTATGATCGTGCCACTGCACTCTAGCCTGGGTGACAGAGACCCTATCTCCAAAAACAAACAAACAGAAAATTAGACAGTCTAACAACTTCAAAATCTTAAATCTCCCAAATAACCACTGGGTCAATGGTGAACTTGACACTGTAAAAATATCAATAAAATGTACTAAGAAAATAAAAAGAAATTAAAGAGAGGGAGAGAAATTATTAATATCTAGAAAATGACCAACAGAATTGAAAAACATATCCAAAAGGGCTCTTAAGCCTCCAGAGTCTGAGGAGAACAAAGACCTTCCATTCAAATAGGCCCTGGACCCAGGTGGCTTTGCGGGCAAATGTCTCTACACCACAACATAGTCACTCTCCATGCTCCAAAGCACTGCAAAAGGATGAGGAGCTTGTCAATCATTTTAGAAATGCAGCATAACCCTGATACCAAACTTGACAAAGCACAAGAAAAAGATAAAAGCTAGTATTACAATTTACATCAACAGGTAGATGGAACAAAAAACCCTAAGGTTAAAAGAAACCAAAAAGGCATTTGATAAAACACATTAGACACAAAAGGAAAAAAGTCTTCAAATAGAGTCCCTGTCCTATACCAAAAGCCAATGAGGTACTTAACCTGAAAAACCCTGAGAGGTGCCCATTAAGCCAAAAACAGAAAAGCACCTCACGGCCACTATTACAGAAGACTGCTCTGGAAGTCCTAAACAATGCAATGAGAAAGAGTTTGAAAGTTCAATTAATGGAAAATGGAAGGTAAAAGAACTATTTGCAGGTAATGGGTCTGTCTACCCAGAAAACAAGTTTAAAAAAAAAAGAAAAAACATACCACACTAAGATACTTCAGAAAGGTAGTAAGTTATAAAATAAACATACAAAAAAATCCCCATATACTAGCACTAACTCACATGACTCCTCCTTTGTATTTTTGGTGTTTGTGTTTTTTTCCCCCCTTAAGAGACTGTCCCCAGGCTGGAGTGCAGTGGCAAAATCACAGCTCACTGTAACCTTAAGTTCCTGCACTCAAGTGATCCAACTGCCTCAGCCTCCCCAATAGCTAGGATTATAGGTGTGCACCACCGTGCCCAGCTAATTTATTTATTTATTTTAAAGATGGGATCTCACTAGGTTGCTCAGGCTGGTCTCAAACTTCTGGCCTCAAGTGACCCTCCCACCTCAGCCTCCCAAAGTGCTGGGATTACAGGCATGAGCCACCACACCTGGCTTCATTTAAACTTTTTTTTGAAGTGTTGTATATACATACACATGTGCAATTATACAGACAGCTATGCACCAAGCAGTTTACGATGGTAATCTCTATAAAGTGGGATTACAGGTGTTTCGTTGTTTATCTGTATTGTCTAAATTTTAGTTATGCCCCTTCCATTATATTAGGAGGAAAAATGATCAATAGCTCAATTCTTAGTACCTATGTATGGTTAGTAAATTCTGGACAAAAAATAAGGCAAAACAACTCAAATGTTAAACTTGGACAAGTACAGGGGAAAACATTTAATTCTTCAGAAATAATTATGTGTCTGAAAATATCTAATTTGACTAATCTGTCATTTATATTTTCCTTTTATGGACAAAGTTTAAATTATGTTTTTTTAAAAAAAATTCCACACTTGGTAATTACCTACTTCTGCCTTTCCAAATAAATGTTAGATATTGACATTTGCAGTGCCCTTACTGATGTAAAACTGAGGAAAACAAAAGAGATTTAGTATCATCAGCTGGACAAAAACTTCCCTGATTCTGTAATAAAGACAATGGAGATGGGGGAGTCTGTAAATTCTAAAAGCAAATTAACTAATAGCACCCTCTAGTGTTGTACGATTTAATTGGTCATAAAATATAAATTTGTTTTTAAAAACCTATTTTGGAAAATTTCAAACATACAGAAAAGTACATAAAACACATTTTCATTTCCTATCCAACTTGCTTTTGATTATTGATTGTTTTTATTCATGTGGCAACTTCTATATTTCAAAAATTAACAGAGGTGTCAGAGACCACCACGGATTTCCAAGGGCCCTTCCCTCTCAATTAATCATTCAACTAATAAATTCACTGGTTTTAAGCTGGGCACACAACCAACTAAATTAAGGCAACATTTCCCAGCCTCCCTTGCAGCTAGATGGGACCAGTTTGGGCCAATGGGATAAGTGGAAGTAGGCCCTCCCCTCACTTCCTTCTTCCCCCAGCCATAGGAACCATTTTGGAAACAATTGACACTCTACGAATGAAGGAAAGGGGGCCAGATTACGTAAGAAAGCAGCTTCTGTTTTGTTATTTGAGTATGTTAGAACATCCAAAAACATACCCTTAAAACAAAACACACATGTTGTACTCGCTTCGGCAGCACATATACTAAAATTGGAACAATACCGAGAAGATTAGCATGGGAAAAAAAAACATATGTGCATTTACATTTTAAGAAGAAATCTGACATTTTTTTAAAAACTATTTAAGTAAACTATAATGTGCACATTTTAATAAATAAATCTGATTATTTACCAAAAAAAACACATGTAGAGAGAAAATTAGAAAAGAGCACTACAAGGCAACACTTTTGGAATAACCCCAGCTACCAAATTTTTTAAAGGAAATACTAGATCAGGACATATTTCAGTCCTGGGGGTGCGGTGGGAGAGTTGAAATTATTTTCCTTCAGAGGGACCAAATGGAAGGTTTGTGATACGGGTAAGTGTCTGCGTGAGATGAATAAATTCATTGTTCACCTGGACTATCAAAGACTTATTAAATTGGCTTCTTCGGCAGACACTTTAAGACTGGCCTCTCACCCATAATCTCAAGGCATGAATCAGAATGTGTGCTGACAAGCACACAGCAGAATTCTGGCAAAGTGGTAAAAACAGTTCATCCAACTATCAAAGTAAATCCACCATGAGGACTACGCCCTTCAAACTCAAGACTCGCATTACAGTGTGTCCTGGTTAGCACCCTGCAGTGGAACAGGAGGGGTGGTGGGAAAACGGCACTGTACCGGGAGTCTGGAACCTTCACTGTAGACCATGCACAGTGATCTAAGTGCAGTGGGCTGAAAATGTCTCTGTAAAATAAGAATGTTGCCCTACACCTGTGGTATTTGCACTTCCGTTGTTAGTAATGGAATAAGCATCCTCAAATGAAACCTCATTCAAAGACGGGGGGCAAAGGGAATCATAAGCAGATGGGTGGTGTCATTCACACGGAGACCTAACATTCTTCACTATAAAGTTTTAATACATATTTTCCAGAGATAAAAATGAAAAAGGTCCAACTAGAAAATCAAAGATTCAATAATTTAATGAATTTATTAATTCTCAGCAAGAGAATGCATTTATCAAATTTACTAGAATGGCTTGCAAATGTTATGCTGTACCATACCACTCCTTTATCATTATTTGTTTACCCTAACACAATGCCCTGATTATAAATTAAAGAAGAAAAAATAAAGAGATCATTCAAGACCAAGAAGAACAAAAATAAAATATAAACTAATTTTTAAATTTCATCCTTTGGGCTGAAAAAAAAACTGTATGCCATACCTACTAGAATAGCTAAAATAAAAACTGGTAAGACAAATATACCAAGTGCTGACAGGACACAGAGTAACTGGAACTCTCATATACCCTGGTGGGTATGTAAACTGGGAACAAGTACAGTATTTTGGAAAACTATCTGGTCACTTCTTATCTGATCAAGTTAAACATGCATTTACCCTAAAACCC
>CAUYRT010070989.1:0-46037 GCA_963574885.1 Lepilemur ruficaudatus
GTTGGCCAATTAATTTCTTTCTATTTTAGTAGAGATGGGGTCTCACTCTTGCTCAGGCTGGTTTTGAACTCCTGACCTTGAATGATCCACCCACCTCGGCCTCCCAGAGTGCTAGGATTACAGGCGTGAGCCACCGTGCCCAGCCCCAAAGGACTTTTTTTTTTTTTTTGAGACAGAGTCTCACTGTGTTGCCTGGGCTAGAGTGCCATGGTGTTAGCTTGGCTCACAGCAACCTCAAACTCCTGGGCTCAAGCGATTCTTCTGCCTCAGCCTCCTGAGTAGCTGGGACCACAGGCGTGTGCCACCATGCCCGGCTAATTTTTTTTTCTATATATATTTAGTTGGCCAATCAATTTCTCTCCATTATTAGTAGAGACGGGGTCTTGCTCTTGCTCAGGCCGGTCTCAAACTCCCGACCTTGAGCGATCCGCCCGCCTCGGCCTCCCAGAGTGCTAGGATTACAGGCATGAGCCACCGCGCCCGGCCCCAAAGGACTTTTTATGTGCATTATATACAGCACTTCCAACAGCTCTGTGATATAGGAACTATTTTTGTCTCCATTTGACATATGAGGAAACTTGAGGAAAGAAAGATGTGATGACTTTGCCCAAAGTCACACAGCTAGGGTAAGAGGCATAGCTGGAATTTGATTTCAGCCAGTCTGTCACCAGAGTTCTAACCTATGTTCAATGTGCAAGATTGGAGGGAACTTTAGTATTTATCTAATCAACCATCTCCTATGCTGCTGCTTTCTCTCTCTCTCTCTTTTTTTTTTTTTTTTTTTTGAGACAGAGTCTTGCTCTATCACCCAGGCTAGAGTGCTGTAGCATCAGCCTAGCTCACAGCAACCTCAAACTCCTGGGCTCAAGCGATCCTCCTGCCTCAGTCTCCCGAGGAGCTGGGACTACAGGCATGCGCCACCATGCTCGGCTAATTTTTTCTGTTTTTAACAGAGACGGGGGTCTCACTCTTGCTCAGGCTGGTCTTAAACTCCTGAGCTCAAGAGATCCTCCCGCTTCAGCCTCCCACACTGCTAGGATTATAGGCGTGAGCCATGACACCTGGTCTTGGCTGCTTTCTCTTACCCTAAACCATGCTCAAATCCCTTTTTGAGTTTC
The DNA here is from genome assembly GCA_963574885.1 of Lepilemur ruficaudatus. Classification (NCBI taxonomy): domain Eukaryota; kingdom Metazoa; phylum Chordata; class Mammalia; order Primates; family Lepilemuridae; genus Lepilemur; species Lepilemur ruficaudatus. The sequence continues at coordinate 1,119 of CAUYRT010070989.1, forward strand.
TCAAGTAATTATCTAAGCTCTCCTTGACCATAGAGAACTTAGTATTTTGCTATTCCACCTTTAGATTTAAAAATCTCTCCTTTAAATTCATCCAAAATCTGGCTAAGGAGTACTATAGTATAGTAGCTCAACTGTAAAATGGGGATTATACTAGCTATCTCCCAGGATGGTTGCAAGGAATGAGGGAAATAAGGGTGAAAGCATTGAGCACAGTGCCTGGCACCAGGAACTGCTCAATACCTGGCAACAGTTGGCTATACTTTACTTCTCTTTGTGTACAGATCTGTCCTTTGGAGCCACACAAACCAATCATTTCTCTTTTACCCATGGTAGTCCTTCAGTCCTGAAGTCTGTGATCACATTCCCTCTAAGTCATCTTCTTCCTCCACCTCCTCCTCCTGTTCCTCTTCTTTTTCTTCTTCTCTTATCTTTTTGTCTCTAGTTTCTTCAGGTGAATCTCACAAGACATTGTTTCTAGGCCCCTTACCACCCTGTCCTCCTCAACCCCTCCCACTGTGGCTTAGATGAAAAAGTTAGAAAATCACTGAACAAAGCAGAACCACAGCTTCCTTAGGTCTGTACACTACACGTCTATTAATGAAGCCCATACGTGTATTAGCATTTAGGCAGCCACGTTATATTTGCTTAGCTCCATTGAGTTCACAGCCTCTTACAACACCATTTCTTTCTCATTTAAAGTTGTGAAATTACATTTTTTTCACATTCTGTACTTGATGCAGTTGGTTTCATGAATTCAGATGAATAATTTGACTGTTTTCTCTGTTTTATTTTATTTCCTTTGATCCAGACTGTCTTATCCTGACGTCCTTTGGAATCTTTATTTTCTCTTCCATCTATACATAGACCTTGAGGACAGGATCATTGCAGGATAAGAGAATTCCTGTAAAGTGCTAAGCACAAGTAACCAGCACATAATAAGCCCTTGATAAACATTAATAATTGAGGTTATTATTATATCTCAACACTCAGCACAGTGTCTGGACCATAGTAGACCCTCAATAAATATTCATTGATTAACGAATGAATGACTGGATCCAAGATTGAATGAATAAATGTATATCCCCTCTCCTAAATTCTGGGCCCAGTAAATTTGATATTATCCTCTTTTACAGATAAGGAAGTTGGAGCTCAGTGTGGTTAAGTAACTTACCCAAGTTCACTCAGCTGGAAAGTGGTAGAACCAGGGTCTAGAACCCAGGTCTGCCTGATTCCCAAGCATGTGTGACTAATACTTCCCTACTATGCTTTCTCACATCTGTGTTTTGATCGGAAGAACTAGTTGTGAAGTCAGAATGAACTCTGAGATTATGAGTTCCAAGCCCTAGAAAAGTTGCTTCTCCTGTTATGATCCTGGGACAGGAGATGTGGAATGGGCCAAGATATGGGGAGGAGAGCACTGGAAGCCTCTCCTTTTTCCTCCCGTGGGCCTCTCAATTTTCACTACACTAAACTCTGCTTAGCTGTTTCTCCCAAGAAACTAACAGCACTGTGTGTCCCCCATGGAGATACTTTGAGACCAGGGAGCCAAAACCCAGGGAGGCGATTCAACTGCTTGCCAGGACTGGGGTCAGGGGAGTCAGGGGCCCAGAAGAGTAGTAAGAATGGTATAAAAAACACTGAAACCTGCAGGAGATGTGCAGTTGTCATTCTGCCTCCCTGGCTTCCTCATCTGTAAAAGGCATGTATGGGGGTGGGCAGTAATAGTCCCTGCCCTGCCTGCTTCTTAGGACTGTTTGAGGCATAATAATGATAACAGTTAATATTTACTAAGTGCCACCTCTGTACCAGCTGCTGTGTTGAGGGCCTTTCAGCCCTATGAAATACTATTTGTCTCCACTTCAGTATTTTTTTTTTTTCTTCAACAAACGAGGAAACCAAAGTTCATGGAATTAAGTTACTTGCCCAAGGCCTCTAACTCCAAGTGGTGACAGAACTGAACTTTGAAACTGTGCAGCCTTTTGAGCCTTTCAGGGTTGTGAGACCATGGGTGGGATAGTGTTAGTGAACTCTCAAGTATGAGATGAGCCTTGTACCCTTTGGGGCAAGAAAGTATCGTACAAATATGCAGCTTGTTATGATTGGGGCAGGAGGGGGAAGGCCAGGGAAGAGCATTTTCCAAGGAGGAGTCGAACAGATCCAAGAGTTAGGATGGAAGGGCTGTTGCCACCCACAATGATTTGGGTAGGAAAGAGGGAAAGCTCACAGTCTGAGCGGCTTTTTTGTGGAGGATGGTTCTAGAGCAGGTTGAGGTTGGGGAGGAAGCTCCTAGGGTGTGAAGCCACAACAGTCAATTCAGCGCCCAGGCTGTCAGCAGGAAGAACACTGTGGCTCAGGTGACATGAAGCTCTCTGATGGGCTAAGGCAGGGAGAAGCCCCAGTTCTGTCAAAACTTGCCAAGAACCCAGGGACATACAGCCCAGGAAACCAGCACATGGGGGACCTGTGACTCCTTCATCCTGTCTCTCTGCCCTTGGGTTTCCAGCCACCCTGCTTCTACAGTGCTCTCCCTATATCCACAGCCCACTCCTGGGTTCCCCCGGCACCTCCCTTCCAGGCCCACTCTCCTCTCACACACACCAGAACTCTGTCTGCCATGGCAGCTCCTGTGTTTACTTGCAGGGCTCCCAGGCCTGCCACTAGCCAAACACAACGAAGCCTGGCCAGGGAGGGCTGGGCTCCAGGCTCAGGCTGGCCCCTCAGGGGCAGGTAATGGCTTCCAAGCCAAGGAAGCAGCTCAAAGGTTGGCTGCCACCTGCACTGAGCTCTTGGTTCAGGTCCTGACAACCCAAGTTTCGGGCCTAGAGGAAAGGGGACACAAGATCTGCCCGTACCTGGGCAGACATCCCTGCTGTTGAAACAGCTTTGGCTAGAAGCCCCGGGAATCAAAGACCCAGCTGGAGAGAGGTGGGGAAAATTCTGAGGCACCCTGGGTAGGAAACAGAGGCTTAGACTTCTTCTGGTCCTCCCTGTGTGTCTCTTCAGCCAGGTAGAACCTGGACCTGAGCCCTCAGCTTGAAGATGCAGGTGCCTAAATTTCCCCAGCAGAGGGCTATGTTCCCCTCCCAAAAGTTTCTCCTTCTCAAAGACTCTAGCTGAGAAAAGGAAGTGAGCATTTACTCTGGGCCAAGCCCCAAGCAGGAAATATTGTCAGGATGTGCCTGGCATTGGTCTGTCTGGGGTGAGAGGGGAGATTATTTATCTACTGTACAGTTGTGTATTTACATAACATATAATATAAAGGGCAGGGACTGCAATTCTGTTTCTGGAGCTGGAGTGAGGAGGTGGGAGGTGATGGGTGAGCAGTAACCAGTAGTGACAGTGTCAAGCTGGAAGGTAGCAGGACCACAGATGAGGTCATGCGAGAAACAGTGGTCAGTGGCAAAAAGGAGATGCCCCAGAAGGGGAGGAGGAAGTCCAGGCAGCCCAGAGTCCCACGTGGAGAGGTAGAGGGCCCTGTCAACAGCACCCAGTCAATTCTGTGAGAATGTGGGGGGCAGGGGCAGGACAGACACTAGTGAAAATAGTGGGGAGGGTTTTAGAGGAAATGAAATCCCTAATTTCCCTCCCATTTAGGGATTCATTTCAGAGACAACATACTTGTCTAAGGAATGTCGGAAAGAAAACCTAACTCTGTTGCCAGGCCCCAGTGGAGCAGATGGAGCTCGGGACCCAGGGACCTTTGGAAGGAACTAGAACGGGGTTAGAGGTGAGCAATGGCCCTGCTCAGCTGCACTCTCTGTCACATTCTGCTTCAGCGTCCAGGAGTGGGGGTGGGGCCTGGGCCCTGGAAACCAAGTTTATACATGAGGCAACCCACCTCCCCTCCCTGGGTCAGTAATTCTTTGAGGGGTCACTGGGCCCCCAGAGTAAACAAGAAATTTGCCACAGTTTAAGGCACGGTTTTGCTTTTTATCTCATGAATGTACATTTTAATCTAACAGTCTAACAGCCTCACACTCCTTACCCCTGCCCAAGCCCTCTCCCCCTGTCTCCCACCCTTGCCCAATCAGCATCTCATCTGCCCCAGGGGCAGAAAGTCACCAGGCACAAAGGTGATTCAAGGAGGAAGTGGCACCTGTGGCTTTCCCAAGAGATGCTTAGGATAGCACCAGACCCCCCTGGAGAGTCCAGAGGCCAAGGAGGTCCAGGTAAGGAGAAATCGTGGCCTGAGTCTCATTAGAAAACATGGTCTCCCGGGTCTCAGTTTCAGTCAGAGTCTGTCTCCCTGGGCCTGTCCCTGCCAGTCAGAGCAGCAGAAGGGGAGAAGTCCTCAGACAGGGGACTTGCGGATGGAAGGGGACCTGTAGCCCAAATCGCACTCAGAGTAAGCAAGGCTGTTGGAATCCCCTGGCCGCAACTTCCTGACCCCTCTGTGATTCCAGGAGTGTGAGGAGAGGTTCTTGGGTTGTGCCACCAGGAAGACAGAGGGCCAGCGCTGCTACCTGCAGCCACAAGACTCCACAACCATGTCCTCATACTGCTTATACACCACGTTGTTGGCAGAGTCAATGAAGAGGATGCTGATGGGACTCAGCCGCGTGGGCACACAGCAGGTGGGTGGTGTGGATTCAGGGTCCATGGAGTTCATCAGGGTCTGGATGACTGCATGGTTCGTGGGCTCCAAGTGGGAGCGCAAGGGGAACTCACATAGCCCCTCGCAGTGGAAGGCCTCGTACTCAAGGGGTGCAATGATCCAGTCATCCCAGCCCATGTCCTTGAAGTTGACATGCAGAGCCTTCCGACTGCAGCGAGCCTTAAGGTTCTTACTGGGTCGCTTGCCCTGGCGAGTGGCCAGTGGGGCCCGCCGTTTTCGCCGCTGGCTGAACAGGTACTCATACACAGTCTTATCATCCTGGCCAGAGCGGGCCTTAATCTCATTAAAAAACAGGTCTCGTTTCTTGGTGCGGCCAAACACCAGGAACAGGGCCTTCTCGTGGACCTGCCGGGCAGCACGGTCAAAGCCCAGGCCACGGAGGTCCACGGCCCGGCCCCGTTCCCAGGCTTCCAGCTCCAGGCACAGCTGGGCTGAGTTCTTAAAGTTTCGGAAGAGCTTCCAGATGTCGAACACTTCCCAGCCAGGTCCATCCAGGCCTGGCATGGAGCGTACATCCAGCAAGGCTGCCGGCTGCCGGCCGCTGGGGCAGCTGGACAGCTTCAGCTGGGCAGCCCGCCCACTGCCGGGGGCCACCGGCTTGGCCCTGTCCGAGGGCTTCTTCCGCAAGATCCGCAGCTCGGCCCCCAGCAGCCCATCCTTCTCCAGGGCACTAATGTCAAACACGTACCTCTGCTTCCTGACCACAGGACCTCGGTCATCTAGAGAGAACACCCAGAAGTCATTCCCTGCAACCTCACCAAGGGAGTCAGTCACCTCGAGGCTGCAGGGGAGGGCCCCAGCTGTCTGCCCCTTGAGAGAGCTTTCTTTAACCTCTTCCCCACTCTGACAGAAGCCAAAACCCAAACCACTCAGAGCCTTTTTCAAAATGAGAGCCTTTTGCACAGCCAACCAAGGAGGGGTGTTTATCTGTAGATGTGGCTGGGGATTTGAGTGACTGTGGGTGTTTGTGTCAATGATCTATGTGTACCAGAGGTGCAGCAGCCTTTTAACTGCCTTCTATTTAGCTCCCTCCCATCCATCATCTAGCATCTCATTTGTGAGATAGGTGGGGTGGGCACTAAAATTACCCCTGGTTTTCCAGGGGAGAAACCTGAGGCTCAGAGAAGTAGATGACTTGCTCAAGGTCAGCCAGCCAGGAAAAAACAGAATTGGAACTCTAGCCTAGAGCTGTTTATAGCCGATCCTGAGCTGCTTTCACCATCTCTTAAGGGAAATCTTAGTAGTCTTGTTTTACAGATGAGGTACAGAGATGGGGAGTGACTTGACTAAGGTGAGTTAATGATAAAGCTTGTCTACAACCTAATTTCCCTGACTTCCCAGTCTAATGATTGTTGTGTATGTGTCTTACCTGGTGATCAGGTTCCTGTGCGAGTATGAAAGTTAATGTACATGTGAGTGATACATTCTATGTATGTATGATTGGGCTTGTATGAATATTTGAAGGGTATGTATATATGTGTATGATTTTATGTATGTATGTAAGAAGGTGTGTGTGCACATGTGTATGTGTGTGTGATTCAGCATGTGTGTATAAATATAAGGCTCTGTGTGTGTGTGTGTGTGTGTGTGTGTGTGTGTGTAAGAGAGAGAAGCTCAGTAGCATCTCTGAATCAGCATGCCCTCCTTCCTAAATACCAATTTGCCATTGGGGAACATTCATATATTGCTCTAGAAGGTGACTAATTAGGCCTTTAAACTCCCACATCTCCCCCTCCCCAAGCTCCCTTAGTGCTGGGGGGCACAAGGACTTATTTTATGAGCCCCCAAGGGGTCACAGCTTTCCCTGGCTGGGCAGGCAGCCAGGCCACCTCCCCCTCCTCAGCCAGGCCTGCTGCCTCCATGCCTCCCACCCCCTGTCAGTCCCCTACAGGCTGTTCTAATAAGGAGTCTCTCCCACTCTCTGACCCCTCCCCCATCCTGCCAGCCAGAGTCCAGGGCTCAGAACCAGAGCACACGAGCTGCAGGCAACCTTAGCAGTCAGCGGTCTGCCTCCCTCTTCACACTAGGGAGAAACTGAGGCCCTGAGAGGGGAAGGGACTTGCTGAGATCACATGGCAAGTGGAGAGGAAAAACTGGGACAGTAATACTGGGTGGTCAGAGGAAGATGTAAGGGGAGCCCATATTCTCCAGGGTTAGGACAGGACATAAAGTTTTCATATTTGAAGGGCTCTTGGCAACCACCACATCCAGCCCCCATATAGGTGTACAGATGGGGAAATTGAAACCCCAGGGTGAGAAGGGGCTTTCTCGAGGTCACATTGTGAGTTAGACCCTAGGTCTGCCACCCCCCCATAGATCTAAACATCATTCTGTGGCTCCAAGATGCCTCATTTTCCATCTTGACCTACCCTGCCTCCTCTGCCCCCTAGCCTGAGGGCAAAGTTGCAGAACCTTGGGGACCAAAGGACTCATTTTTTTCTCTGCCACCTGAGAAAACCTCCAAGCCCCTGAGCTTGGGAAGTTTGGCCAAGCAACACAGGTACAGAGCATGGCCCGGTGACCAAGTCTTGGAGTCTGGTCTCCAACTCTGCCACCAGCTGGCAGGTCTTGCCTCCTCTCCGGGCTCCAGTGCACCCCTTTGCACCTTGCAGGAATTGGACTTGGTGATCCCTAGGTGCCCTCCAGCGCTGGTATGCGGCAGCCTGGGATCTGGTATGTGTGAGATAAGTCCCCAGACACCCTCCCTGGGCCAGATGCACACACCGTCTCCCACCAGGGCAGCGTTGGGCTCTGAAAGCCCCTCCATGCATGCAGATGCCCCTCCCTCTGAGCCGTGCCCCTGCCACCCGCCCCCTCACCTTGCCCTTTGTCAATAAAGCTGGTGATGGTGTTGGCCAGGCCAGCCTCCAACTTCACGCTGCTGTTGCCTCCCTTTCTGTCAGCATCGGACAGCGTCCTGTACAGCGAGAGCATGTACTCGTGGGGCGTGATGGGGGGCGGGCGGAACGGCTCCTTGGGCTCTCGAGGGGGCCCAGGCTCCCTGGCCTTCTTCAGCAGGAAGGAGCTGGGGACAGATCCTGCCTTTGGGGGTGCCTTACCCCCAGGAAGCTGTCCTTTTGGGGTCACAGTCCGTGCTGCAGCCTGCCTTGTCTGGGGAGGGTGTCCTGGCTTGGGTTCAGGGCCACCCGATCTGGGGGGCAGCTTTTTGGGTTCATCCTTCTTGGGCTGTGTCAGGCCTCCTGTCTGCCCGGTGCCTCCCTTTGCCCTGGCATTGGTGGCCCCCCCGCCATAGCTGTGACCCCCTGGCCTGAAGATGTTCCGGGCCAGGGGAGACCTCTCCTTGGTCTCTCCTTTGGCCAATCCTGGCCTGGCCCCCTGGGGTCTCTGGCCCAAGTCAGGGGCACCCAACACAGTGCAGATGAATTCCAGGTCCAGCCAAGCCAGGTGCCAAAGCAAGAAAGTGAGGAGTTTGGGGAGTCTCATCCTCTGGCCAGCCGCTGAATGACACCAAAGAGAACAGCGGCAGCAGCGAAGGTGCCTCTGGTTTGGCAGGAAAAACCATGAAAGGAGTGGTCTTTCAAAAGCAGCGGCAGCAGCAGTAGCAGCAGAAGGAAAGGCTTTCTCCTCAGTCTGAGACTCTTGAAGTCTGCCGGGTGTGTGTTTGTATCCAGTCCCATAGTGGAAATGCTCTTGTATCCAGACGTGCACCGTCTCCAGTCAGCAGCTGAAAATAACTCGTTCTTGAAAGGAGAAAGCCGACCGCCCCCTTTCTCCTGCACAACTGACTGAGGGCTTGAAGGAGGCTTGTATAAGGCTGAGGGATTTTTCCAAGAAGGAAGAATGGCGTAATGCTGCCTGTGTGCTCCAGTTTTTTTTTCCCCCTAGTTTTGAATCCTTTCCAGTGAAAATACTTCACACACACACACACACACGCACACACGCGCACACACATATACCCGCACACAGGCCTGCAGGTGCTCAGAAAAATCTTTTACAAACCTGAACTCAGGAATTGGAAACGGAATTCCAACCCAAACCAATTTAATTACTCTCTGATGTCATGCTGTCTAAACTCATTTAAGTGCGATATATTTATGTGAAAAAAATCACCGCTGCCCTTTCGAGGCCATGGCTCACAGGGACTCTTGGCACAGAGCCCCGCAACGGGACTCTAGGCTTAGGGGGCCTCCAGTCCACAGAGCAGACTTAGGGGTCCTCACCTCCACCTCAAGGAGCAGCCCACCCCACCTTCCTGAGGATAGATGCTCAGGAATGAGCTCAAAGATCTTAAGCCCCAGGAGCACAGGGAGTGCGGGTTTGCAGTTAAGTCCTTGGAGTGTTTTTAAAGCAGTTTCAAGCAGTCTGGGACCTGATTTGGGGTGTGTGTGTGTGTTGGGTGGGGGGACAGCACAGATGGCAGCATTTACCCACAGTCCCTTTTATTTTAATAAACTTGTGGTGACCGAGAGACAGAAAAATCTCGGTACCCACTACTACACCCCTCCCTCTCCCCAATGCCAGCGACTAAGCTCAGATGATTTCTTCAGGTTTGGGGGCACTGCCACCCTTGAACCCACTCCTTGGATAGCGGCAGGTCTGGGGTGTACCCCACTACCACCCCAGCAAAGACATCCTCGGAGTTCTCTTAGAACTGACTGGCTGAGTCCAGAGGCAGCAGCCCCAGCCTGGGGCAGCAGCGGCCCCTGCAGGAGGCTGGAAAAGCAATTTCCCACATCGTGCTCTTCTGGTAGCCCTGGAAGAAGTCTGAATTCCAGCTGGACTGGGTTTCTCAAGTGCCTCATTGAAGTACTGAAGCCACCTTCCTTTGAGGAACCTGCCCTGCAGAGGCCCAGGAGGAAAGCTGCTCCTGTCACCTGGAATATCCTCCTCTCACTCCCACAACTGGAAGAAGTCCTCCTCATCCTGAGAGATTTAGCTGAAACTTCACCTCCTCCGAGAAGGCTTCCCTGATCCCCACCCAGAGCCAATTACTTCCTTTTGCACATTTCATGACAACTCTTGTTATACTAGGCCAGGCACAGTGGCTCACACCTGCAATCCTAGGACTCTGGGAGGCCAAGGCAGGAGGATTGCTTGAGCTCAGGAGTTCGAGACCAACCTGAGCAAGAGGGAGACCCCATCTTTACTAAAAATAGAAAAGAGTAGCTGGGTGTGGTGGCCCATGCCTGTAGTCCCAGCTACTTGGGAGGCTGAGGCAGGGGGATCGCTCAAGTCCAGGAATTTGAGGTTGCTGTGAGCTAAGCTTATGCCCCGGCACTCTAGCCTGGGCAACAGAGAGAGACTCTGTCTTGAAAAAAAAAAAATCCAAAATAACCCAACACGCTTGTCATACTGTAAGAGGGATAACAGCAGGAGAAGCAGCACTCAGGTAGGCTTCCTCCTTCATCTGAGATTCTTTGGACCTACCCAGTAGAGATCTGTTCATACTCTAAGGTCACAAGGTTGGTTTCCCAGCATCGCCTGGCATAGAGTAGAAGCTCAGTAAGTGTTTGATGAATAAAAGAAGATGGAATTAATGGCTGGAGTGTTCAAGCGCCTGACCAGTCTTTTCATGGTGACACTCCCAGGCGCTCACTGATCTCCAGAGCACAGCAGCATAACTTGGCCACTCCAAGCTTCATCCAGTGCTCCTAGGTCAGAAAAAGCAAGAGAGCCTCACCTCCCCATCTCAAAGGACCAATGTACCTCTTGGGGAGTTTTAAGGAAAGGCTGAACTCATTAGTGTCCCTCCAGTTGTCCAGATTCATAATGCTTGGTTTCCCTTTAGACTTGTCCCCACTTAACCAGTCCTCTCTGGCATTCCTTCCACTGCTCCATCCACACTGCCTCAATCACTGGCCCGGTCCTCCTCACTGCTTGTCCTGTTGTAATTCCCTTAAAACTGGCTTCTCGGCCTCCAGGATCTCTCTGGTTCAAACCTCTCTCTACCTCAGACCTACCTGTTGAACAAGTGCCAATCCCTGTGCCATCTCCTCCGTGAAGCCTTCCCTTCTCTCCCAAAAAGTGCACACTCCTCCTGAACTGCCATCACACATTTTCTGTGCACATTTATGCAACAGCAACTCAAAGTTTATCCAGCCTCTGCCTCTGCCCCTACTCCAACAGTTCATTTCTTCCACTCTGTGCGTTTTTTTCACATTTTATCATAAATGACTTAATTCCTTCTAACTATAATAATTTACTTACATACCTGTCTCCTCCATTAGACTATGACTAGACTGTATCATGTTTACCTTTCAGTTATTTCCAGTGCTCGGCACAGGACCCAGCACATAGCAGATTCTCAGTACATGTTGTATGAAGGAATGAATCTCCAACTGACCCTTATATACAAAAATCATCATTTTCTACTTTAAAGTGTAGACGTAGCAGGTCTTCCCTGATGGACTCTGAGTTCCTTAAAGGGAGGCATTCTGTCTTGCCACTTATTAGACATTTTGTAAGCTCTGGCAAGTGATGAATGAAGGGATGAAGGAGTCAAACAGTCACAACATCCCTGTGCATGGTTTGATAAAGAGCAAGAGCTCTGGAGACAGACAGACCTGGTTTTAAATCCTGGTTCTGCTATTTACACATCGTGTGATCTTGGGACTCCTCTAAACCTCTCTGAAACTCTGAACAGGAATGACAGAGCTTACTTTGCAGGGTTTTTGTGGGGATTCAATGAGATGAATCATAAAAAGTGATTATCCTAGTTCCTGGCAAATATTAATAAGAAATACTATGTTTTGAGCACTTAGCCAACCACTCTGGACTTTGTATTCCATTGCATTTTTATCTTACTTATTTTCATAACAACTCTATGATGAAAGTACTCAGTACCCCCATTTTACAGATAAAGAAATTGAAATTCAGAAAGGTTAAATTACTTTTTAAGCCTAATTCCTGCTTCAACACATTTTATACCAAAAAAATCCTAATCTGGCCTCACAGAAACACAAGAAGTGACAGGGTAGTAGGGAAAGTCATAGTATTCCTGAATTTCAGCTGGGGTCTCACCCAATGGTGAGGACTTTGGGGACATGAAGGAGGCTCAGGCTAGGGGTTATTGTGTGAGGACCAGGGAGAAATGGGGTAGGAGCAGGGAAAGGGACTCTGACCTGGGTTAGAAGCCCTTTCCAGGGAGGAGCCCAGGGTTCCTGCCTGGCTCTCACTATAGAGGTGACTAATCACTTTGGTCCCCCCTGGTAATTGCAACCAGATGTTGCCGTTGGCAATGCTTCAGTCCCGACATGTTTAATTACTGGGACACAGCGTCCCTGGGTCCCCCATGTCCCCCTGCCTCCCCCTCTCCTGTCAGCAATATTAATGTTAAACTTGAGGTAGAGGATGGGAGCCTTGGGGAGCCCCTGGCATGGAAATAATCTTTACAATCCTTTCTACTATGTAGAGCCTTTAACTTTAATAAATGTTTCCCTATCCATTATCTCACTGGTGCCCCACAAAACATCCTTATAAAGCCAGAGTATTATTATCCCTATTTCATAGATGAGCAAACAGTGAACTGAATAATGATAATAATCCCTTGCTTTTTTCAAGCACTTAGCAATTTTCAAAATGGTTTCCTATTCATTATGCTATCTGAACCTCCCAGGATCTCTCCATCTCTCCTTGCCTGAGAGGCCGAGGCAGGAGGATCACTTGAGACCAGCCCGAGCAAGAGTGAGACGCCATCTCTACTAAAAATAGAAAAATTAGCCGGGCATGGTGGCACATGCCTGTAGTCCCAGCTACTCGAGAGGCTGAGGCAGAAGGATTGCTTGAGCCCAGGAGTTTGAGGTTGCAGAGAGCTATGTTGAGACACTGCACTCTACCCAGGGCAATAGAGCAAGACTCTGTCTCAAAAAAAAAAAAAAAAAAAGAATCTCCCTGTTTCATAAATGAGGAAGTTGAGTCTCTGAGTAGTTAAGTAACTAGCCCAAGTTTACATGGCTAGAAAGGGCAGAGCTACCATTCCACCCAAGTCCTGACTCTGAATCCAGAGCTCTTCCCACAGCAAGGGAGGACTGACCACCCTACAGGTTAGGGGCTGGCTGGGAGGAGGGCTCAAAGTTTCAAGCTGCTCCTAATCTGTAGGGCCTGGGCTGTCCCAACCCAGGGGAGCCCAGAGAGCTCAGCAAGAGCAGAGCCACCTCTGCTCACCTTCACCCCAGCCATCATTCTAGGGCGTGTGTGTGTGTGTGTGTGTGTATTTTAAATCTGCTCCCCACCCAGAAAAGTAAGGTTTGTATTGTTTAAAGTTCCCACCAAAGGCAGCTGCTCAGGGTGAGGTCTCAATGGCTCCCCCTGCTGAGCTCCTCAGGAGCTGCACCTTGTCAGAGTGCTAAAGAGCAGGCCTTCAGGAGAGGTCAATGCGAATACCTACCTGTACTACAATCTGAAGCTGGAAATATTGCGGGTGTATGTGTGTTTCTGTCTGTTTGGTGGGAGACTATGAACAAAAATAATAATATATTTTTCATTTGTATTCTTTACTTAAAATATTTTTTCTCTTTCTTTTTAAAAATAATTCTAAAACTCTTTTAAAAAGTAATACTATTAGGCTGGGCACGGTGGCTCACGCCTGTAATCCTAGCACTCTGGGAGGCCAAGGCGGGTGGATCGCTCCAGGCCAGGAGTTCGAAATCAGCCTAAGCAAGAGTGAGATCCGCATCTCTACTAAAAATAGAAAGAAATTAATTGGCCAACTAAAAATATGTAGAAAAAATTTGCTGGGAATGGTGGCGCATGCCTGTAGTCCCAGCTACTTGGGAGGCTGAGGCAGAAGGATCACTTGAGCCCAGGAGTCTGAGGTTGCTGTGAGCTAGGCTGACGCCACAGCACTCACTCTAGCCTGGGCAACAGAGTGAGACTCTGTCTCAAAAAAAAAAAAAAGTAATACTATTAGAAAGAAAAGTACTATGAATTCACAATTAAAAATTCAAACAGTACAAAAGAATGCACAAGGAAAAATCTCCCTCCAACCCCAGACCCTTAGTCTTCTAGTCCTCCCTAGAAGCAACCACTCTTCCCACTCTTTTGGATGATTTTCCATGCATATCATATAGTAATAGAAGCTTTTAAAAAATACTTTTTATTGGTGTATGATATCCATATAAAATATATTTAATTACAAAATTAAATCATGTTCACCGTTAAAAAAAATTCAAACAATACAAAAGTTTATAAAATTAAAAGAGAAAATTCCCCTTTCCCCACCCACCTCAATCTCTCTAGCCACTGTTAACAGTTAGGAACCTGGAAATCTTATTGCCATTCTTGAGTTCAGAAACCTCAGATCCTTGCTGGACTCCTTCCTACTCCTCCCTCCCTCCATCTAATTCCATCTTCCATTTGCACATAAGAACCCTAGTAGGTAAGCATTGTTATCTTCATTTTGCAGCTGAGGAATTTGAGGTTCAGAGAGGGAAAATGGGTTGCTCAAGAACACAAGGCAAGCCAGGTGCAGGGGACACATCAGTAGTCCCAGCTACTTGGGAGGCTGAGGCAGGAGGATGGCTTGACTCCATGAATTCAAGGCTGCAGTGAGCTATGAAGCAGCCTCTGTACTCCAGCCTTGGCAACATAGCGAGACCACATCTCTTAAAACAAACGAACAACAACAACAAAAAAAAAACTAGGCTGGGTGCAGTGGCTCATGCCTGTAATCCCAGCACTTTGACAGGCTGCGGTGAGAAGATCGCTTGAGGCCAGGAGTTTGAGACCAGCCTGGGCAACATAGCAAGACCGCATCCCTACAAAAAGTTTTTTAAAAAATTAGCCAGGTGTGGTGGTATACATCTGTAGTCCCAGCTATTCCAGAGGCTGAGGCAGGAGGATCACTTGAGCCTAGGAGTCCAAGGCTGCAAGTGAGTTGCTGTGCTCGAGACTGGGTAACAGAGTGAAACAAACAAAAAAAAAAATGCAAGGCAAAGCCTAGAGTTCAATCCCAAGTGAGTGTGTCTGACGCAAGTCCAGTGTTCGTTCTACCATGTTCCTCTGCTTGGTTCTTACTCAGAATCTTAGAGTTCAATTGCTGTGTCACACGAGCAGCTGATAAATACTACTGTTAGAATATAATTAAGGGCCCATTTTTGAGGAAGGAGAGGACCTGGTCTTGAGGGAGCTGTGACTGAAAATCCTTTATTGCCCAGGCCCTGAGTTGTGGTGAAAAGATGCCACCCACTTAAAGAAGTGTGAAGTATGGGTGAGTTGGTCACTTAGAGCGACTTGGTCAGTGAGTAGAGGCTAGGACTGGAATGAGACTTGACCACTGGATCGTGTCTAGTTTGTATTTTAAGGGCTCTTGGGCCCCAAGAAAGATGATGTGTATGAGCTCTTGCTTGCATGTCCCAAATGTTCTCTGCACTTAGCAGGATGTTTGAAGGCTGATGTATTGTACTCTCTATGCCTAGAGAACCTCTAGGGGGCAGAGTTACCCACTTTCATACATCAGCTAATTCCACTTTCTGCTTTGGCCCAGACGATACCCCAGTTGTACTACTTTATAATATTTTAACACAATTTCCAACTTGCCATTAATACATTGTATTATTATCTGATACTAGAACATAATCAATGTTCAATAAATGTTTGCTGGGTGAATAAATAAGAAAACGAATGAATGAATCTGCCTTTACAGAGATCAAAGATTACTATTTGGTTTTGATCCTCTTTCATTCCACTTACTCTTTATTGGCATGTCTTTGTAGTCTGAAACTAATTTACTCCTCATAGTCTTAAAATATATTGTCTAGTTTGCTGATGGATTTTATGTCACTAAACTTTATAACACTGAGGCTGACTTGATTCATTTAGCACCTACCACATGTCAGATTCTCTCCTAAATGCCAGGAATAAGTCTCCTCTCCACATGAAGCTTAAATTTTAGAGGGGGAGAAAGTTAATAGATAAAATAATAAGTGGGAAGTGCTATGAAAGAAATAGATGACTGTGATAGAAAATACAGGGTAAGTATTACTTTAGATAGCATGGCCAGGGAAGATCTAGTTGAAGAAGTACCATTTAAGCTGAGATCTGAAGGAGGGGAAGGTATCAGCTAAACCAAGGGCTAGTGGAAACGTGATCTACGTAGAGAGCAGAGTATGTGTAAGGCAGAAAAGAGCTTAATGTGTATAACATTTAGGTTGTTTTGTTTTTCTCCATTTCAAATATTGTTGCGGTGAACATTCTTGATTCTTGCACAGTCCGTTTTATGGGAGTCTTTCCCTAGGATGGAAACCTACACCACTAATTCTTTGCATCTTTTTCTCTGATGCCTGGAGATGTTTTTTCTCCCTCTCTCCATAGTCTACCTTTTAGAACCAGTGTCCTTCCTAACCCCCTTTATTCCCCACTTACTCTCTCTATTTCTCAAAGTAGCTATTGAGAATTTTTTGTGTTCTTAGAGGAGAAAGATACAATATAGCTCTTAACAGTGTTCCCTTCTCAGGTTACCTTTGGCTGCAGGTTAACCAGAAGGGTTGCTGACTGTCTCACTCTCGCTATCGACACATCCATTTATCTATTCTCTCAGCACTTATCCTGAGCACCTATTTTGTACCAGGCCTTGTGCTGGGTGCTGGAGTCAGAGATGACCAAGTCACAGTCTCTATCCTAAAGGAGCTCACAGCCTCATGCAGCGCTTCCTTTCTAAAATGTGTTCCCAATGTATCAGAATCACCTGGAATATTTGCTAGAATGCAAATTCCTGGGCTCCACCCCTGGTTTACTGATTCTTTAGGAGTGGAATCCGAGAGTCTTCAGTTAAGAAAGTTCTCCATTTTTATTTTTTTTAAATCCCTACTAAAAATTGAGAACCACTGAGTGAGAGGAGAGACAGGTAAATGGAATTATCAATTTTTATAAAGTGAATTGGTAATTTATGCACAAAATGTTATGGGATTAATGCCTGGGTCATACAGGGAAGAAAAAGTCCTCTAGAAGTCAGGCTTAAACAGAAAATTAGACAAACCCCAGCTCCCTGTACAGATATAGAACAGGCAAAGATAACACACTGAGCAAAGACATGTAGACCAAACGGAGCGCTGAGCGTTCCAAACGACACCAAGTAACTCTGCTCTAAGTGTTGTGTTGCCTGAAGCTGCTTTGAGCTTATGGGTCCAAACATGAGAAAGCCCCAGCACTGCTCTCGCCGGAGGTTTTACCGCGATCCGATAACCGGTTCCCTTGCTTTTCACGCAGTTGTAATTGTACTCTAGGCCGCAGATAAGGCAGTGCGCAGGCGCACTTACAACCAGCTGACCTTTACACATGCGCAGTATGTAACTCTGAAGCTCAAAAATGAGATGATCGAGGGCAAGTTTTTTCCCAAACCTCCCTTACTCGAATCCAGAATTTCTGACTGTCCTCATTTCTGGCGATGGATTTTACGTCTCACTATAACCCCCCCTTTCCTTCTGGGCCCCTTTAGTAAATCGCCTGCCAATACCCAACATGGCGGGAGGCCCTTTTCCCGGCGCAGTCTACCCGTAGGCGTCCTACTCGGCGGGGCGGGACGGCGGAAGTTGGGGGGGCGGGGTCTGGGCCTCAACCGGGCGGTGGGCCCCCGCCCCCGCCGGGCCTTAGCAGCGGCTCCAGCCGCTCCCGCGCTGAGGGACACGCCGGGAGTCTGCAGGAGCCGAGCGTGGTGAGGCGGGGGTCTCAGGGGCAGCGGGAGGTGCCTGGGTTAACGGTCCGAGGCCCGGAGACCTGCCCGCCTAGGGTGCCTGAGGGAATCCCGCTCGGGCAGCGGCCTCCGGTTACCTGGGAGCTACCTGAGGCCCAGAGAGGGACTGGTACTCGTCCTAGGGCTGCCGGCCGACTTGCGTCAGCTCCCTGCAGCCGCCACCGCTCTGGGCTGCAGTCGGCGCAGAAAGAGAACTTCCCGGTCCTCGTACCTACAGCCTACAGTCCCGGGTGGTTAAGTCACTGCACTTTCCCGCCCATCTCTCTCCCTGTGTCCCAGACCTTTGCAGCAACCTGTGTGCCCTGGCGGCTTTGCATGTGATCTGTCCGAAAGCCCAGTGCCTCCCGCGCGCGACTCTGGAACTCTCATTCTTCAGGACCCAACTCAAATATCGCATCTCAGCCGCGCTCTGCAGGCGCAGCTACTTTTGCTTCTCGGTATTTGCACTCATTGCACCGAGTTACTTTTCCTGCCCCTCCCCCCCCCCCTTTTTTTGAGACAGAGTCTCGCTCTGTTGCCCAGGCTAGAGTGAGTGCCTTGGCATCGGCCTAGCTCACAGCAACCTCAAACTCCTGGGCTCAAGCGATCCTTCTGCCTCAGCCTCCCGAGTAGCTGGGACTACAGGCATGCGCCACCATGCCCGCTAATTTTTTCTATATATTTTTAGTTGGCCAATTAATTTGTTTCTATTTTTAGTAGAGACAGGGTCTCGCTCTTGTTCAGGCTGGTTTTGAACTCCTGACCTTGAGCTATCCGCCCGTCTCAGCCTTCCAGAGTGCTAGGATTACAGGCGTGAGCCGCCGCGCTCTCCTGCCCCTTTTTGACACCATGCGCTCGTTCCTTAGACGCTATGCCTTACCTTTTCGGTCTCTGTATCCCAGAGTCTAGCACCTGATGATAATAGTAATGACTAATATTTGCAGAATAGTCGTAAAGTGCCAGGTGCTGCTAAATGTGTTACAGGTAAAGGCCCATTTAATCCTCACGGCGGTTTTATCAGGTGGGTTCTATATCTTCACATTTTACACATGAAGAAACCGAGGCACTCATAGGTCAAGTAATTTATCTGGAGTCCCACAGCTCATAAGTGGGTAGAGCTGGGAAACTGCCCCCAGGACATGTGATAACTTCATTCCATTGCCTTTAGGTTTGGTGAACATCTGTTGAATTGATCTTTACATTAGCCCCATGCGTTATGGAGGCTGGGATTATGATCCACAATTTACTGAGAAGGCTGAGAAGGGAAAGTTGATGTCCCCAAATTTATGAAATGAGTTCATAACAGAACCAAGGCTAGAACCTGGGTTGTCCTACTGGTGTGCCCTCTGTTCCTTCAGTCACATTCTACCTTTTATTGCTCCTTTTCCGTCAGAGAACTGCAGACATAGGTGTCGTTATTTCTCATCCTTTAGGAAGTGCCCCTCACAGAGCTGTGATTTCATAGTTTGTACTTTAGGAGGCAGCTAATGCAATGGAGAGAGCATAAAATTTGGAATCAGATTGGGGTTCAATCTTTGCTCTACCACCGACCAGCTATATCCCTTCCGTTTTTTGAGACTTAGTTTTCTTGTCTGTAAAACCAGGGCAATAATCTTATTTGAGAGTTTTTAAATGAAGATTGTGATTGTTTTGAGAGAGTACAGTACTGTACAAATTGTACATGATCTGTTTTTTGCTCTTTAGAAAGCTATGAAACTGTCAGGATTCTGCAAGACCATTGGTGATAAAGTGGATCATGTTACCTAATGTCCTTATATTGTCAGTGAAATTTTTAATGGACACTTGTTATATAGCAGGTATTGTTTTAGGAGCTGGAAATACAGCATTCAATAAAATGTTTTTGCACTTGTGGAATTTACATTTTGGTAGGTGTATTATGCATAGTAATTAGATAGGGACAGAAAAAGCATGGTAAGGTAAGTAGAATTACCAGTATGTGGAGAAACGTGACAGTATTTTATATTGGGTGATTAGGGAATAATTTATTGGGAAGTTGACATTTGAACAGAAACTTGAAGGTGGTAAGGGAACACACCATGAAGACAACTGCAGGAAGAGGCCTTGAGATTGGTGTGTTCCAAACTGGCATAGCAAGGAGAGCGGTGTGCTGAAGGGATGTGAGCAAAGGGCAAAGGAGTAGGAAATGGTATTAAAACAATTAGGGGCCAGGGTTGAATAATTAGGAGTAGGCCATTACAAGGATTTTAGTTTTTATTCTGAGTAGCCATTGGAGGGTTCTGAATGGCATGATCTGTTTTATGTTTTAAAAAGATCACTCTGACTACTCTGTAGAAAAAATAAAATTTAGAAAGCATTGCTACCATCTAGGAAGCTTTTGTAGTAATCCAGGTGCATTAGTTATCTATTGCTGTGCAAGAAATTACCCCCAAATTGAACAGTTTAAAACAACCATCTTTTATTATCTCATATGTTTGTTATAGATCACAAATCCAGGAGCGGATTAGTGGGATGTTTCTGGCTTAGGATCTGTCTTGAAGCTGTAGTCAAGCTGGCAGCTGGGGTTGCCATGGTCTGAAGGCTTTAACTGGGGCTGGAGGATCTGCTTCCAAGATGGCTCACTCACAAGGCTGTTGACAGGAGGCCCCAGTTCCTTACCTCGGGGTCTCTTCCTAGGGTTGCCTGCAGGTCCTCAGTCTTCAGGACATGATGGGTGGCTTCCCACAGAGAAATTAATCAGAGAGAGAGAAAGCCTGAGAGACTGAGACTGAGCAAAGAGCCATAGTACCTTTTATGACCGTGTCTCTGATGTCATTTCTACTTTGTTTAACTTTATTCCAGCCCACATTCAAGGGGAGAGAATTAGGCTCCACCTCTTAACAAAAGGAGTATTAAAGAATTTGTGGGCATATCTTAAAGCTGTCATACTTTGCAAGAGAGAAAGGCTTGGCTGAGGATGATGGTAGTGAGCAGTCAAAAAGTGACAAGATCTGGTAATCAACAGGATTTTGCTGATGGATTGGTTATAGGTTTTGGGAGAGTGGAGTAAGTATGACCATAAATAAGGCTTTTGGCTTAAGCAGGCAGAAGGATGGGATTGACATTTAATGAAATGGGGAAGATCAGAGGAGCAGGAGTTCACTTTTGGACAAGTTAACTTTGAGAAGCCCATGAGACATGTATTTGGAGAAATTAAATACAGTAAATGTTTGCATTTAGTATAGCACTGTGGAGTGGGTTCATAACAAAACAAAGAGGGAGTCATAGGCTGGAGATGTAACATTGAGAGCTGTTAGGCGGAGAAGAGGTCTGAAGCCAGAGCCCTGGGGCCTCCAACCTTTAGATGTTGGGGAGATGAGGAGGAGCCAGCAAAGGGAGACTGAGTGGGAGAGGCCAGAGAGGCTGGGAGGAGAACAGGGGGAGGGGCCTCACATGAGATTTATATAAGGAGCTGCATGCTGATTTTTTTTTTCTGGAATTATAAACAGAAATTGTCTCTGCACACAAATGTCTATACCGCAGTTTATTGCTTAGGAAATAAAATATTTGTGTCCTCCAGTGTTTTTCCTTGTTTGCTGTGACAAATTCTATTTAATAATACTAGTCCACATCTTAGTCCTTGTGGCATTTAATCCTCTACTGCAAGTTTAGATGTTGTTGCTTCCCTTTTAAACTTCATTTCAGTACTCCTTTTGGAGTATTTTGGACAAAGGAGGACTAAATACATAATTTATGTCACTCTTATGTCACTCTCTACCCTGGGTTCATGGGTAGCTATTGGCCTTTAGTAAGGTTGCTGCCCTTCCCAGCCTGATTCCTAGAAAAAGTAGGAAGTAGGTTTTGTTCACTTCTGTACCACTGTGCCAGACTCCTGGTGCTGAGTTGGAGTTCATGAGTGTTTATGGGATAAATTAGTCTATAAAAGAAGTGAATCTTTTCCCTTTTCCTGCAGTAATGATAATATCTGTTCAGTGGTTTATGGTTTACAGGGTAGACTGACACTCATCATCTCATTTGAGTGCAATCCAGTTTGTTACCATTTGCCAGCAACTGATGTTTTCCTTTTCTGAGGGACATTGGAACTTATTATACCTTTGGAGCTCTTCTAGTTTATTCCCTGGCTGATCTGACTGTGTTAATAAAAGGGTGCTGAACTTTGTCTTGAGGAAGCTCAGAACTAAATCTCAATTTCAGAGAGATTCCTGATATAATTTTTCTCTGTCTCCTTCTCTTTATTTTTGTTTATTTATTTATTTTTTTTAAGACAGAGTGTCACTCTGTTTCCCGGGCTAGAGTGCCATGGCATCAGCCTAGCTCACAGCAACCTCAAATTCCTGGGCTCAAGCGATCCTTCTGCCTCAGCCTCCCAAGTAGCTGGGACTACAGGCATGTGCCACCATGCCCGGCTAATTTTTTTCTATATATTTTTAGTTGACCAATTAATTTGTTTCTATTTTTAGTAGAGACGAGATCTCACTCTTGCTCAGGCTGGTTTTGAACTCCTGACCTTGAGTGATCCGCCTGCCTCGGCCTCCCAGAGTGCCAGGATTACAGGCGTGAGCCACCATGCTCGGCCTATTTTTGTTTTAATGAATTTTAGTTTTATGAGGATTGGTTTGGTTTTAAAACACTTCAAAGCATTTTTTTAAATGAACTATTTTTTGAACAATTTTAGATTTACAAAAAAATTGCATAATTCAGAGAGTTCCTTTATAACTTGGACCCTGTTTTCCCTATTAGTGGCATAATTACATCAGTATGGTGTGTGTCTATATATATATATATATATATATATTTTTTTTTTTTTTTTTTTGAGACAGGGTCTCACTGTGTCTCCCAGGCTAGAGTGTTGTGGCACAGTCATAGTTCAGTGCAGCCTCAAACTCCTGAGCTCAAGTGATCCTCCTGTCTCAGTCTCCTAAGTTTCTGGGACTACAGGTGTGTGCCACTATGCCCTAATTTTTATTATTTTTTGTAGAGACCGCAGGTCTTGCTATGTTGCCCAGGCTGGTCTCGAACTCCTGGCCTCAAGTGATCCTTCTGCCTTGACTTCCTAAAATGCTGGGATTACAGGTGTGAGCCACCACACCTGGCCTAGTATGGTATATTTGCTATAATTTCAAGTCATTTTTTTTGAGGTAAGTGGGACATATAAACAAAATATGAATAAAATGAAATTACTTCATCTCTGCAAGCCTCAGTTTACTTACCTGTAAAATAAGATTGCATGATGTTACTGGTAGCCTTATCCTAAAAGAAGATGTAATGAGAATTCTTGGAACTGTGGCAAGACTGCTTACAGATACATTAGGTTGAGCTACATGAAATTGCCATTTTTGTAGGTAAAAAATAATGGGTGAATATTAGCAATTTCATATGGTTCAACCTAATATATTGGGATAGGGATTCAAAGGAGGGTGAGAGGGTGTTTGGGGCCTCTGAAACTCCCACTGTGTGCAAAAGCATGGCTCAACCCTCACAGTATTAGGAGAGAAAAGGCTCCTTAGTTCCCTGGAAGCAGCTTGTCGGATCTACTCTTACTGTTGGTAGAGTGTTGGCAGAAATCCTGGGGGAAAATAGCAGTTTCCTGGAAGGTCTGTGCCTCTAACCAGCGGAAAGGGATTGAGCTTCATAGAACTCAGCAGAGCCAACATTTTACAGAACCATGGTGAGTTGGTTCACAGCCTGGGTGAAAAGGAAAGGCAGAAAAGGAAGATGTCTAGAGTATGGGGAAAAGTTGTATTACCCCGATTCATAGGCTAGGAAGCGTCAGCCTAGTGTATTGGTACCATTCTGTTCTTCCTACTTAGTGCACTTTTCTTACTGCCTAGCACAGGCTCTACAAATTCAAATATCTTCAGTTGTCCAGGAGGTAATATAAATTGGTAAGCTGAGTTTTCCTCTATAACTCTATTTAAGAAAAATAATAACACTATCACAATGATAAATGACAACTGACATCTGCTATCAGTGTGAGAGAGAGAATAGGCAGTGGGTGGGGGAGGCTGTGGTGAACTGGAGAGCACATGGCCTAGCGAAAGGAGACAGGCACTATTCAACTGCAGCTGGTCCTTGCCTTGTGTGAATATGGGTTAAGGATCACTAGATGTTCTGGTTTTCCAAAGGAGCCAGAGATACGGATTTTTATGTGCGTTCTCCCAATGGTAAATGTTAGCACTTAATTTGAATTCTTTTTTTTTTTTTTTTTTTTTTTTAAGAAATAGTCACACTGTTTTGCCCAGGCTAGAGTGCCAGGGCGTCAGCCTAGCTCACAGCAACCTCAAACTCCTGGGCTCAAGCAATCCTCCTGCCTCAGCCTCCCAAGTAGCTGGGACTACAGGCACGCGCCACCATGCCCAGCTAATTTTTACTATATATTTTTAGTTGGCCAATTAATTTCTCTGTATTTTTAGTAGAGACGGGGTCTCACTCTTGCTCAGGCTGGTTTCGAACTCCTGATCTGGAGTGATCTGCCGCCTCGGCCTCCCAGAGTGCTAGGATTACAGGCACGAGCCACCACGCCCACCCTTAATTTGAATTCTTAAAAACCATCGTATGATTGAAAAGAGCCAGCAGGCCACTGATTTGTAATCTCTGACCTAGGGTTTAGATCTTCCAGGAGTAAGGCCCACACACTTCTTTGCTATGCAAAGAAAGTCAGGCTACTTGTGTTCAAATCCTTCATCAAACAAATGCCAGCTGTGTGACCTGGTACAAGTTACTTAGCCTTTCTAAGCCTCAGTTTCCTCATCTGTATATAAAGAGTTATAACTGTACCTATGGTGAAGTGTAAAGGGAAGGCATTGGAAGGTTTCAAGATTCTTGTGAAGATAAATATAATGCATATAAAGGACTTGACAAAGTGACTGACCTGTAGGAGCACTCAGCAAATATTAACTGTGGTGATAGTGATGATGATCATTCACATAGTCCATATCCCCCACCAAGCCAAGTTAAGTGTCCTTTGTTTTCCCATACTTTCCTGTGATGTCTCTATTATTGTACACACCACATTGTATTGTAATTGTGTCTATTTCCCCTGCTAGATTCAGAACACCTTCAAGGATTCATTCAACAGATGTTTATGGTTCACTGTGCCAGGCACGAGGGATGCAATGATAAAGCAGGAGCTCTTGGTTTAGTGCAGAGTTCCAGAAGACACGCCAGGAAACACTAGTCTTGTGAGCTTGTCTCGTGGGTCAATTAAATTTGGGAAATGATGGCCATCATAGTCCCCTCTTAGAGATCAAGGTTGAGGAGTCTTGTAGTAAAGGAACCTGTTTACTTTGTCTAGCCCAGCTTTGTCAGTCTTAATTAATATTTGCTGAATAAATTTGAGTTACTTAGACAGTCCTTTTAATTTTACTGTATGCTTTGGTCCCTAGCTCAAGAGGAGGTTGAAGTGGCATAGCAATGGTTAGAAGCCCTGCTGGGAGCAAACAGCCTCTGGCGGCATAGGGACCTGTGGACTTATTATCTGGCACTCCCATGGAGACAGGAAGCCCTGGATTGAACAACATGAAGCCCCAGTCGCTGCAGCTGGTACTAGAGGAGCAAGTGCTGGCACTACAACAGCAAATGGCAGAGAATCAGGCAGCCTCCTGGCGGAAGCTGAAGAACTCCCAGGAGGCCCAACAGAGGCAAGCAACCCTCGTGAGGAAGCTGCAGGCCAAGGTGAGGCAGCTGCCCTTTTGGGAGGGGAAAAGAGAACAACCCTTAACCCACCTCAGCACCTAGAGCTGGGTGTGGAGGTGGGTAAGGGTTGTGAGAGGCGGAGCCCTGTCAGGGGAATGGTCCACCTAGCTTGATCAGACAGGTCCCAGACCTCCTAGCTTTCATACACAGCTTCTCCTTTAATGCTCACAAGTACTCCATGAGGTATGTATTGTATTTATTTTAAAGATGTTGTTCATGAGGGTTAAATTAGTTGCCCAGGTTTGCTCACCTAATCTAGAGCTAAGACCTGACCCTAAGTTTTCTAGGTTCTAAGCCCATAATCTTGCCTCTCCCATACAAGAGGCATGTAGAAAGTATTATTTAAATACCCAGATAGAAGCTATAAGATATTATGGCCTTTATCTCACTATCATCACCCAGTTCCCCTGTTCATAGCAGGTTTGCCTAAGATCCTCGGGGCCTTTGGTTTGGGCTGTTTTTGCCAGCCGTGTGCATTGCCTGGGGACTACTCTGTTTGCCTCAGGTGTTGCAGTACCGGAGCTGGTGCCAAGAGCTGGAGAAGCAGCTGGAAGCCACTGGAGTGAGTGAGGCTGAGTTCTATGCTTCCCCTGAGCCTTCAGTGAATATACTTGTTAGGTTTCATTTGCCAACTGAAGGAGGCCGAGGTGTCAAAAAGGGAGTGTTTGGTAGAAGTCTCTCTTTCTTCAGCCCCTGAGAGCTTTATCACACTGATATCTTCACTAGACGTAGCTGGCCTGACAGCTAATTCTAAGGGCAAGGAAATGTAGCTTCAGGAGACTTAATTAGATTGGAAGGAACGTGGAATTAGAGGGAAGAGGTGCATCTTTCCTCCAGCAGGTGTCAGTGTTTATCTGTTTTATCCCTTTGTGGTACAAGGTTATCCTTGTGCTGCTGTCTGGGTAGAACTGGCTTTGAAAAGTCCATTTACTTTTGTTCTATATTCCCCTAAGAAAAGTTCTCTGAGAGGAAGGAAAGAACCAAAACTTATTGAGCACCTTCTATGTAGGCCAGGCATTATTAGGCATTGTCATATACAGGTGGTCCCCAACTTGTGATGCTTCAGCTTAACGATTTTTCGACTTTGTGATGGTGCAGAAACTATACACACTCAGTACGCTCCTTCAGTTACAATGAGGATGTCTGGATAAACCCATCATTAAATTGAAAATATGATAAGTTGAAAACATGCTTTTGATATATGAAATGTTCAACTTAACAACGGTTTTATCAGGACATAACCCCATCATGAGTCAAGGAGCATCTGTAATTGTGTCATTTAATCTGCAAAGCAATTTTCTGAGGAGAATGACATCACCTTCATTTTGTAGCTGAAGACACTGTAGCTCCAAGAAGTTAATTAACTTCCTGAGGCTTTTTTTTTTTTTTCAAGCAAGCCTCCCACCTCAGCCTCCCAAAGTGCTGGGATTACAGGCATGAGCCACCAGGCCTGGCCTTATTTTATGCTTCTTAAGTTGAAGATTCTTTTCACTCCCAAAGGCCATCTTTCAGAGGAAATCATTGGTTCACTTTGGGAGCAAGGGATACAATGGATTTGCTTTCAGAATGCAGTAATTGAGAAAAGAAGTATATTGCTAACAAAAGGGAGAAAGAATAAAAAGAATGTGGCTGCTGTAGAAGGGAACATCAGGGAATTGGTCTGAATGATGTCTTCTTTGGAGGTAAATAAGGTTCTTCTCTATCTGGCACAGGGACCAATCCCTCAGAGGTGGGAAAGTATGGAGGAGCCAAACCTGGAACATCTGCTAATCCGATTGGAGGAGGAGCAACAGAGGTGATGGACCCCAAAGTCTCTGACCTGGGTGATTGGCCAGTGGGTGGAGAAGACTGATGGGAAACCTCATTCCTGAGGGCTAACATGGATTAGAGCCATGGACTTCAGCTTTAGTCCTCTAATTCCCAGCAATGGAAAATTCTTGTGATTGCCGTCTTATTCCCAAGAGGGCGAAGGGTTGGATCAGACCTTTATTTTGCACTTGCTTTTACCCCTCCCCAGTGCAGGTGTGAGAGTCTAGCAGAGGTGAACACCCAGCTTCAACTGCACATGGAAAAAGCTGACGTGGTGAATAAAGCCCTTCGGGAAGATGTGGAAAAATTGACAGTGGACTGGAGCCGGGCCCGGGATGAACTAATGAGGAAAGAGAGCCAGTGGCGGATGGAGCAGGAGGTAGGAAAAACAGGGGGCTGGAACTGTGAGAGGAGGGCTGTGCACTCTGGACACAGCCCTGGTCAGTGCTGGAAGGGGTTAACTTTAGGACTTACGTGGAAACTGAGCAGTTGCTGTTAAAGTCTCTGACCATCCTTACCTGTCCACACTGGCAGCTTTGCCCTGCTCAGGCCTTCAGCTTAGTTCTGCCATTTCCTGCCTAGTCTAGGTTTTGCTGGCAGGTGGCATAACACTCAAAGCAACTCTGTTCCTGCAAAAGTGACTAGCTTAGGTTTTAGATGGATCTGAAAGCTTACTGACTCCCCTGGTCTGGAGATCTGCATATCTAGATGCTAAGGAGATAGAATAGATACTGAAATTGAATGGGCAAGAAGGACCAGTTTTGAGCCCGGCATGGTGGCTCACACCTGTAATCCTAGCACTCTGGGAGACTGAGGCAGGAGGATCGCTTGAGCTCAGGAGTTCGGGACCAGCCTGAGCATTAGTGAGACCCTGTCTCTACTAAAAATAGAAAAATTAGCTGAGTGTCATGGTATATGCCTGTAGTCCCAGCTACTCAGAGGCTGAGGCAGGAGGATTACTTGAACCCAGGAGTTTGAGGTTGCTGTAAGCTAGGCTGATGCCACAGCACTCTACTCAGGACAACAGAGTGAGATACTGTCTCAAGAAAAAAAACAAAACAGTAGTTTTGGGTCCTGGGGAATTTTCAGATAACAGCTAAAGGAAGCAAATGTTTCTTGAGCCTTTGCTCTGTTCAAGGTGATTTATATATTGTGTCATTTACTCCTCCTAATAAGTATATCGTAATACCTCCCATTTGTTAAGTAGCTACTGCGTGTCCTTTTCTAATCTAGCCAGAGGAAGGCCATGTGCCATCCTACGCCCTTTGACATCTTAACTCTCAATGCCAACTTTATTAAACTCTTTGGCATAACCTGAATAGACATTCATAAGCTATTTCCTGTAAGTCCCGACCTCTTTCCCCCCAATAATCAGGAGAAAACTAAGACTCGTGTGTTGTCAAAAGATAGTCCTCTGTACTTTGGTATGACCTGGGTTTCTGAACACACAGTTCTTTAAGGGCTACCTGAAAGGGGAACATGGTCGCCTTCTTGGTCTATGGCGAGAGGTGGTCACCTTCCGACGCCACTTCCTGGAAATGAAGTCAGCTACTGACAGGTCAGTGTGGGGATAAGAAAGGAGGAGGTTTGCACCTACCAATTCTGGACTTACGACAGTGAGCTGCTATAGAAGGGGTGATTGGGAGTGGGGGTGGGGGTGAGGGTGGGGTGGGTGGGAGAGTTGGTATTTTTAGGGTCAGAAGATTTTTCCCAGACCTGCTCCTCCAGCTTCACTGGGCTTGATCTCCATGCTGCCTTTCCTGGTCCCTACTGGAATCTGCTCTTTTCCTTGCCTGTACTCAGAGATCTGACAGAGCTCAAGGCTGAGCACGTGAGGCTTTCAGGGTCCCTGTTGACCTGTTGTCTACGCTTTACTGTGGGAGCACAGTCTTGGGAATCCATTGGCTCTGGGAAAGTGGATGGGAGGGAGCCAGCCCAGCTGCTGCTGCTGCTAGCCAAGACCCAGGAACTGGAGAAGGAAGCCCATGAGAAGAGCCAGGAGTTAATACAGCTGAAGAGTCAAGGGGATCTGGAGAAGGCTGAACTTCAGGACCGGTAAGATGGCCTGGGGTCCCAGGAAGGGTTCACTGGGGGAAAGTTGACTCTCTTAGAGTGTTAGGAATAGGCAAGGGAGATGCCAAGAGTATTTCTACTGTGGGAAGGAAAGGAGATATGCCAGAGGGAGTCTAGTTTGAAACCTGATGCCACAGTTGGGGCTTGGTGCTGATTGCCGTCAGACTATCTTGCAGCTCAGTTTCTCTCTTATTGATTTATAGAGCTGGTTATGGCTCCATCCACTATCAACACCACACTACTTGTCATTCCCAGAGCAGCCAAGCTCTTCCATGCTTCCCTGCCTCTGTACCTGCTGACCTTAGCCTGGAATGCCTCCCTCCTTTTTCTCTCTACTTTATCCTTTAAGGCATAGTTGAAATGTCACCTTGTCTTTGAAGCTTTCTCTGACCTCAGTAGCCTACTAAATTATTATGCCTCTGTGGTCTTTTTACCTGCTTACTATAGCATTGAGCTCATTGATTATTTAGATTCCTTTATTTATTTATCTATTTATTTTCTGGTTAGGATATTTTAATTTTGGGATTATAATAAAATAGTTTTTTAAAAAACGATTATAAGAGGGGCAGGAACATAACCCCCATTAAATCTCAGGGCAAAGTTCAGTTTATGCCTCATGACTAAGATTGTGTCTTTACCTGTTGGTGGTGTACATAAATTGCAGTACTATTTTGTTTTGTTTTTGCTTTTGGAGGCACTGAGAAACACAAAGAGACAATGTCTTTGTAAGTTTTGTGTCTCTAGTGTTTTGTATTTCACCTGCTATGTGGTAGATACTCAATAAATGTTTGTTGAATGATGTAATAATTAAATGAATGACCATACAATGAGTTAAGGCTCTTAGAGAATAAAATTATTCTCTAAGAGAATAATAGAGAATAAAATTATTAAAACTTTCAAAAAAACATGTAAACTCTTCGATGATACTCATTCAAGAAATATTTATTGGGATAGGCGCGGTGGCTCACGCCTGTAATCCTAGCACTCTGGGAGGCCAAGGCGGGAGGATCGCTCAAGGTCAGGAGTTTGAAACCAGCCTGAGCAAGAGTGAGACCCCCGTCTCTACTAAAACTAGAAAGAAATTAATTGGCCAACTAAAAATATATAGAAAAAATTAGCCGGGCATGGTGACACATGCCTGTAGTCCCAGCTACTTGGGAGGCTGAGGCAGGAGGATCACTTGAGCCTAGGAGTTTGAGGTTGCTGTGAGCTAGGCTGATGCCACAGCACTCTAGCCAGAGCAAAAAAAGAAATATTTATTTATCCACCCATATAATACCAAGCACAAAGCTCTAAGATACAGTATTAAGTGATAGAGATATTTGGTGATTTCACTGGACTTTGAGATTAATATCAAGAAGGTTGACCATAATCTTCTCCAAATTGTCCCCGCTTTTTAACTATCAGAGCCTAGCCAGAATCTTGGGCTGGAGGGACCTTGGGAGTATCCCATGTGGCAATTCTGATGTTCTTATTGGCTTCGGGGTGCTTGACTTCAAGATCAAGTGAGGCCTGGAAGGGCCTGGGCCAGGGCTTTCCTTCAGCTCTCGGGGCCCCCAAACACGTGTTCCAGCCCTGAGATGTGGTAAATACCTGCATGTGTCTGAGTGGCTTTTTACTTCCCCTCCAGTTCAAGGCTGTAGCATCATGTATTCAGGGAGTGCAGAGGGGCTGGGGGTGCCCAAGGGATTCTGGAGAGGCTACAGTGGGAGTGTCTCTGTTGGGCTGGGGTGTGCTGCATAGTCGCTCTGTCCATATGCTTAGGCTGCCCAGGTGACAGTGCTGTGCTCTTCTCTTTAGGGTGACCGAGCTCTCTGCTCTGCTGACCCAGTCTCAGAAGCAAAATGAAGATTATGAAAAGACGGTAAAGGCTCTGAGAGAGACAGTGGAGATCCTGGTACATGATCCTTTGTTCTAGAAAAGGGTTGAGAATAGGCTTGTCAGTTTCTTGTCCTTTATGGATAGATAGTGCAGGATACCAGTTAAATGTTCCTTGATGAAATAATCTAAAGGTAAAAAATAAATTTTGGCTGAATCTGGAAATTAATTAACTCATTCATTAAATAAATATTAATTTTCTACTATTCCTACTGTATTTCTAGGGAAACTGCAATGGCACATGTATGCAGTATGTCCTTATCAGAGAGAGGTGGCACATACATTAAGAAACACACTGGCAAATTAGTGAGTTACTAGGAAGTGGATTGTGGAGAGATTGAAAACCTGGTCATATGGGAAACAATTGAGGGGTATGGCAGTGTTTCGCCTGGAGTAAAAAGGGTTTGAGGCCCTTTGAAGTCCTATGAAGACATGGTTGCTGTCTTCACATATCTGACGGACTGACAATGGGAAGAGAGGGTTGACTTGTTTAATGTTTTCTAGGGCAAAACCAATGTCAATGGCTAGAAGTTACAGGGTGGCAGAGTTTGTCTCCTAGCTAGAGCTGTTCTGTAGTTGAGCAGTCTGTCTTGTGAAGGAGTGAGGTTTTGGTCACTGGCTTAACATCTGCCAGGGATGTTACCCAAGGGATTCTCTAAGGTTGTACCTTAGAATCTCTGGCTTGATTCCATGTTTCCTTTCATCTCTACATATTTTCAGTCTCTGATTTTATGCATCTCCCCCGACCCCCTATCCATATGCACACCCCTAATCTTCTCATCAAGCAGGAATCAACTGGGAGCCAAACTTGTTTGTGTCTTCTTTTTTTTATTTTTATTTTTTTTGAGACATATTCTCACTCTCTTGCCCGGGTTAGACGACCATGGCGTCAGCCTAGCTCACAGCAACCTCAAACTCCTGGGCTCAAGCCTCCCGAGTAGCTGGGACGACAGGCATGCACCACCATGCCCAGCTAATTTTTTCTATATATTTTTAGTTGGTCAATTAATTTCTTTTCTATTTTTAGTAGAGACAGGGTCTCACTCTTGCTCAGGCTGGTTTCGAACTCCTGACCTTGAGCAATCCTCCCGCCTCGGCCTCCCAGAGTGCTAGGATTACAGGCGTGAGCCACCGTGTTTTGTGTCTTCTTGATTCCTTTTTATTTAATATTAGAAATTTGCCAATTCCAATATCCACAGAGTTCAGATAATGTAAATGGGTAAAGCGGGTTCAGTTGTAAGAATTCTGGTTTTCCAGTGCTGTCATATTTAGTTTTCAGTACTGCAGGGGGCACCTAAGCTCAGTATAAAGGAAACCATGAGAAGTGGTAGGGATTGTGGGACCCTGAGGAATAAATGTCCCATCTAGAGGAGGCATCCACTGTTCAACTTCAGTAAATTGTTGCCCTGTACAAATGGGGTGTGGCCTATATGTTAACTTTTTGAGAGAAGCCAGAAAATTAATATTTTTATTTAAAATCTCTCAATTTATAAATATTGACTCAAATTTTGTATAGGCTAATTAAAACATAGTTGCAGGTCTATGTCTTCAGACTTTCACTAACACAAACATGATAGGAAGGAAGAAAGGAGATCTTGAGTCTTCAAGATTATTTTTAGCTTTGGGGCTAGAGGTTTCTCTGGTTTAGCCTTAGGTCTCGAGCATCAATCTGTGCAGAGAGAGCAGCCATTCCCTATCCAATAACAGCTCACATTTATTGAGCATTTGCCTCGTGTCAGGCACTATTGAGTAGTTTATTAATACAAGCATTTTTTTCCATTTAAACCTCAAAACAAACTTGTGAAATAGTTGCTGTTCATTATTCCTATTTTAAAGAGAAGGAAGTTCAAAGAAGCAGTTGCCTAACGTTACTAAGCTAATAAGTAATTGATCAAGAATTCTAATCTAGACAGTCTAATTTAGAACTTGTAATCACTTAATCTAAACTTTCAATCACCACATCTCATAGTCTTTAGACTCCTTGGACGACAATTAGCATTCATACGTGGATAGGGAAAACGTGGGGCTGATGGAATAGACAGAATGAGACTTTTGGGGGGTTTGGAATTACAAGTTCTCTTTTGAGAGTTTGCTCTGAGGCTCTATTGTGTTCCCTGTCCAGGAGACAAATCACACAGAATTTATGGAACATGAGGCATCTCTTAGTAGAAATGCCCAAGAGGAGAAGTTGTCTTTACAGCAGGTGATCAAAGATATAACCCAGGTACTGGAAAACCTCCTGTTCATGCCTTACTCCTCTCCCTAGGTGGCCGTGTCCTCTCAGTCATGGCTAGATTTCCAGTCTCTGAGGTGTTTGGGTTTAAGGTCTTATGGGGATGAGTTTTCTGAGTGTATTTGAAGACTAGAACCCTAAGGGATTCATATTTGAGCACTGTCTGGTGGGCCAGGCCCTCTTTCCTTTTGCCAGCTGCAGTTCTCAGGCCAGAGGTTGGATTCTGGTCTTTGCTACCTGAATAGCCTCTTTGTCCTTCATTTCCTCATTTATCATCACCTCAGAAAATGCTCTATGCTTGGTGCTGCTCCTGGAATTGGGTGACCAAAGGTGGGGAGTTGAAGGAACCAGCCTTTTTCACTCTCAGATATGCCCCTTCTGCGCCCCAGGGAGAGGACCTGAGAAAGAAAGCATCAAAATTGTCCAGGCAGTAGTGTAAGTCCTCTGTATGGACTCTAGGCCTTGATCAGTAGGATAGTGACTCCACTGTGTTGGGTTTCAGGTCATGGCGGAAGAAGGGGACAATATGGCCCAAGGCTCTGGTCATGAGAGCTCTTTGGAATTGGACTCTAGTGGCTTCTCTCAGTTTAATTCCCATTCCCCAGAGAAGGCTGTTACTCTGGTGCGTTCGGTGCTGACTCAGAGACGCCAGGCTGTGCAGGTGAGAACCCCTAACATTCCTCTTTAGCCATCAGGGGTCCGTACCTACTTATTTGTGCTACAGGTACCTCCCTAGCGTGGACTGCCCCATTCTCTTTGTTGACCAATCATGAGATATTTTGTCAATATCCCAAAGTGCCTGTTGGAATCTCTGTGTCTGCCCAGTTGTACTTGCAGGTAACCAGCACATTCTTCATGCCAGTGGCATGCTTCACTTTGCATGTGGTCTTTGCATAGCATTATGCAAAGATTGGGAACCAGAGCCCTGGGAGAGTATGGGTACATGTTCCCCAACTCTGAGGGTCCTGAGTACACTTACCATCCCCTCATGCCACTGTACATTTGGAGATGATGAACCCTAAGACTCTAGAGCCACAGAAACCCAATAACCTCTGGTCCTCTGTCTTCTCAACTGGTCACATCTCTATTTTAAGCTTATCCTTGTTGCATCAACCCCTTACCTCCTTGTCCAGCCCCTCTCTCAGGCTTCTGACATCTCTCTTTTGCCCTTTCCTTCTTGCTCACCATCTGGTTTCTGTTGCTTTCCTTCCATAGGACCTAAGGCAGCAGCTTTCAGGCTGCCAGGAGGCTGTGAGCCTCTTGCAGCAGCAGCACAATCAGTGGGAGGAAGAGGGCAAAGCCTTGAGACAGCGGCTGCAGATGCTCACTGGGGAACGGGACACCCTGGCAGGGCAGACTGTGGACCTCCAGGGAGAGGTGGACTCTCTCAGCAAGTGAGCAGATGGGCTGTCCATCCACCCTTCCACTCCTGCTCTCAGTCCCCATCCAGCCATTTACCCATTCCCATGATGTTTTTGGTTGGCTGATCCTGCTTGCTCTGAGACCCAGGGCTGCTTTGCTTTGTGTTCTGCTTGTTTCTACTGAACAAGTTTTTGTGTTTGGGGTCTTTGTGATTATAAAAAAATGGTTTCCCACTCGAAAGGAAAGATGGGATGTTGGGAAAGGAAACAGGCACCTCTCTCCTTTGACCCTGTAATGGCTGCTTCCAGCAAGGATTTTAGGTCCCATGATCTCTGCTCACCTCTGATCTTCTTCTAGGGAGCGAGAGCTCCTGCAGAAGGCCAGGGAAGAGCTGCAGCAGCAACTGGAGGTGCTGGAGCAGGAGGCATGGCGCCTGCGAAGGGCAAACATGGAGCTTCAGCTGCAGGGGGACTCAGCTCAGGGGGAGAAGGAGGAGCAGCAGGAAGAGCTGCACCTGGCTGTCCGGGAAAGGGAGCGCCTGTAAGTGTGACCAGTCTCCCCCTCACTTGGTCTGGGCTTTCTTCAATTCCACACCCTCCCACCCACCTTCCCTCTCTTGGAAAGTGGAATACACAGAAGCCTGCCATACAGTGGGTTCAGATTAGCTTATTGCTCCTTCTTTTGCAGAAAGACAAATACAGAAAGTTTAAGAAAAGTCAAGAAAGACTTTACTGAGCCCAACCCATAAGGGATGAGGCACTGTGGGGGATACAGAAATGAATAAGACACAGCTGGGCGCGGTGGCTCACGCCTGTACTCTAGCACTCTGGGAGGCCGAGGCGGGCGGATCGCTCAAGGTCAGGAGTTCGAAACCAGCCTGAGCAAGAGCGAGACCCTGTCTCTACTAATAATAGAAAGAAATTAATTGGCCAACTATACATATATAGAAAAACTTAGCCGGGCATGGTGGCACATGCCTGTAGTTCCAGTTACTCGGGAGGCTGAGGCAGGAGGATTGCTTAAGCCCAGGAGTTTGAGGTTGCTGTGAGCTAGGCTGACGCCATGGCACTCTAGCCCAGACAACAAAGTGAGACTGTCTCACAAAAAAAAAAATAAAAATAAAATAAGAAATGAATAAGACACAGGCCCTGCTCTCAAGGAGCCTGCAGTCTAATGGAGAAGACAGATGAGTAAACAACTAACGGTGACATGAGGCCAGGTCCTTTGGGAGCACAGGAGTGACAGTTAATTATTGAGGATGGGAAAATCTTTTTGGAGGAGGGGTAGGCTTTGAGCTGGGTCTTAACCTATTTTGACTGGTAGAGAGTGGGAGAAAGGCTAAAGAAGTAGACTGGCAAAGCGAACAGCAAGGTTCATGGCATGTTCAGGGCTAGCTAAAGGGTAGGACTTACATGAGGAAGTTATGGGAAATAAGCTGGTCAAGAAAGGGAAATCCGAAGTAAATGGACCTAGCTAATCAGTAAATTCTCCTGTATGATGTCACGGAAGTAGCAAGCACTTTAGAGCTGGGCAAAAGCTTGGTTTGAATTATGGCTCTGCCACTTGGACACATTGCTTTATTTGTAAAATGTGGTTTATAGTACTTACCTTGAAGGATTGTTGGGAAGATTAGAGCAGTGTTTTGGAAAATGCCAACACAGAGCCTGGTGTATAGTAGGTCTTTAATAACTGGAAGCAGTTGTCAGGTGCAGTGGCTCACGCCTGTAATCCCAGCATTTTGGGAGGCCAAGGCAGGAGGATTGCTTGAGGCCAGGAGTTCAAGACCAGCCTGAGCAACATAGCGAGACCCTGTCTCTACAAAAAATTAAAAGGTTAGCCAGGTGTGGTGGCACATGCCCGTAGTGCCTGTAGTCCCAGCTACTTGGGAGGCTAAGGCAGGAGGCTCACTTGAGCCCAGGAGTTTGAGGTTACTAGGAGCTATGATGATGCCACTGCACTCTAGCCTGGACAACAGAGCAAGACTCTGTCTCAGAAAAATAAATAAATAACTGGGAGCAGTTATTTGGTGTATTCCCCTCCTCTCCTGTGCCCTAGTTCTTGGCACATACCTCATAGGCATGAAGAGTAGAAACTTGAAAGACTGCCATATGTGTCATAACTTGTGCTAGGAATAATCTCTGTACCAAGGGGAAGGGCAGATAATCCACAGAGGTAATTGTATGTTTTTAAATTTAATTTATCTGACTTGATAATATATGATTCAAAAGTCAAAACTATTTAAAAAGATATACACAGAGAAGTCTCACTCCCACTTGTGTTTTT
The DNA here is from genome assembly GCA_963574885.1 of Lepilemur ruficaudatus. Lineage (NCBI taxonomy): Eukaryota > Metazoa > Chordata > Mammalia > Primates > Lepilemuridae > Lepilemur > Lepilemur ruficaudatus. Next base: position 37,674 of record CAUYRT010070989.1, read on the forward strand.
CTTCATCCCATTTCCCTTCCTCATATAGGTAACCATTATTTATGTATTTATTAATTTTTAGAGAAAAGGTCTTACCCTGTCACCCATACTAGGGTGCAGTGGTGCGATCATAGCTCACTACAGCCTTAAACTCCTGGGCTCAGGTGATCCTTCCCAAGTAGCTGGGACTATAGGCATATGCCACCATGTCAGATAATTTTTAAAAAATTTTTTGTAGAGATGACATCTTACTATATTGCCCAAGTGGTCTCAAACTCCTGGCCTCAAGCAGTCCTCCTGCCGTGGCCTCCCAAAGTGCTGGGATTACAGGCACAAGCCACTGTGCCTGGCCAGTAGTAATTGATTTCTTGTTTATCTTTCCAGTGCTACTTCATGTAAATATAAGCATATGTTCTTCCTTTCTCGTATAAAAGGTAGTACATCATATATACTGTTCTATACCTTGCTTTTTCACTTGATATGCCTTAGAGATCTTTTCTTATCAGTTTTTAGAGAGCTTCCTCATTCTTTTGTATAGGAAAGGTAATTATATTCCTGTTACTTTTTGGGGTATAGCCAGTCCCTAAGACTTCCTCTAGATCCCTCTCCTTCCCATTTTAGTCAGGAGACGCTGGTGGGCCTGGAAGCCAAACAATCAGAATCACTCAGTGAACTGATCACTCTTCGGGAAGCCCTAGAGTCAAGTCGCCTGGACGGGGAGTTACTGAGGCAAGAGCAAACAGAAGTGACCGCAGCGCTGACTAGGGTGCGTGGGCCTTCTCTCCTTACTTGCTGGGTGGGTGGCTTAAAATGGTGTGTTCCCAGGAAGAGCCATGCAGCCTGCCTCATTCCTTACCCTTCAAGCCATGACTCCTCATATTTCTTTCCTCAGTTACTAATCTGCTTCTGGGTCTTCTCCCTTTCAAAATACTCTCCATATTAAAATTAGAAAGTTTTCCAAAGTATAAATTTTTATACTTCATATATTATGTCAGTCTCTTAAAACTATTCAATGGCTTTCTGGCTTTGTGGTGCCACGTATAAAGCCCTTTGTTGGCCGGGCATGGTGGCTCACGCCTGTGATCCTAGCATTCTGGGAGGCTGAGGTGGGAGGATCACTTGAGCTCAGGAGTTCGAGACCAGCCTGAGCAAGAGTGAGACTTCATCTCTACAAAAAAATAAAAAAGTAGCCGGGCATGGTGGTACGTGCCTATAGTCCCAGCCACTTGGGAGGCTGAGGCAGGAGGATTGCTTGAGCCCAGGAGTTTGTGGTTGTAGTGAGCTGTGATCGCACCACTGCACTCTAGCTGGGGCAATAAAGCAAGACTCTGTCTCAAAAACAAAACAAAACAACAACAAAAGCCCTTTGCCATCTGTCCCAAACTGTGTTTCTAGCCTCTCCATTTCAAAACCCCATCCTAAGTCCTCGTATCCTCGTATCCTTTTCCCTTTCTACATAGCATTAATTGCATTCTCAGTTACACCATGTTCTTTCATGACCCTAATACTTTGCATATACTTTTCACTTTGCCCGGACTTCTTTCCTCCCCCTTTAACTGCAAACTGTTCCTCATTTCTCAATACCCAACTTAATTGTCAATTCCTCTACCAAGTTTTTTTGACTCTTTGAGTTCCCAGAGCACTTTGTGCTTACATTTTCTGTGGTGTCATTACAATTGTAGTTTTTTATACAGTCTTATTAAATCTGTGTATTCATACTGTGAGCTCCTGTCTTACTCCTCAATAATGAATGAATGAAGGGAAAACTTGTTTAGAATGTAAGAGAGGGAATAGAGTGTTAGCTGATCACAGTGCAAAAAAAGCAGCCAGTGTTGGGAATGTGAACTGCTTACTGTTGTAGGAAAACTCTTTGACACTCTTTGTTTTTAGGCAGAACAGTCAATTGCAGAGCTATCGAGTTCTGAGAACAACCTGAAGGCGGAGGTAGCTGATCTTCGGGCAGCAGCTGTCAAACTCAGTGCCTTAAATGAGGCTTTGGCTTTAGATAAAGTTGGGCTGAACCAACAGCTTCTCCAGGTGAGCAAAGATTTCCCTGGTCCCCAGGGTAGGGCTGGTCCCTGATTAAGCACAAGCCAGTGACAGATGAAGCTGATGCCCATGGCAGGGCAAAGTCCTTAATGGATCAGCCCAAGACAGATCAGCTCCCAAATGTAGTTCTGAAATGAGCAAAAGGAACATTTATAGTACAGAGGAGAGAAAAGACTATAAGGATTGGGCTTAGCCATTAGAAATATTCCCCTCCCACACCTACAGTAGAACTACTTTTGGGCATTGGGGCAGATCACCAGGGCTGGGAATGGGCCCATGTCCTCTGACAGGAAGACTAGGTTTTTAATCCTATTGGGTGAGATAATAGCAATCATGAGAAAAGGATCTGCTGAAGAGCCTAAGTCCCAGAGAATCTTCTCTATAGGTTACACATTTAACTTATAATTTTAGTAAGGAACCTCCATGGTACCCCTGTTCCCTTCAGCCCCAGAAATGTTCTATGTTCCGTTATTCTGAATTCTTTGAGAGCAGGATTTTGCCTTTTGTATCTCTGTCCCCAGCATCCAGCCTGTCTGGTAGCTGGAATATAGGCACTAGATCATATGAGTGGATTTTCATCTTCTCTTATAAACACCCCTGTGTTCATCTTTGGAGAATAGATTCATATCTCACTTGGATTTCAGTCTCACACTTGATCCCTAAACAATAAACATGTGTCTTTGATTCCCTGTACTCCCTTTCCTTTTCGGCCAGTAGTTAGAGCAGGAGAACCAGTCTGTGTGCAGCAGAATGGAGGCAGCAGAGCAGGCGAGAAACACTTTGCAGGTGGACCTGGCGGAGGCAGAGAGGAGCAGGGAAGCCCTGTGGGAAAAGAAAACTCACCTGGAGGCTCAGCTGCAGAAAGCGGAGGAGACTGGAGCTGAGCTGCGGGCAGATCTCAGGGGCATCCAAGAAGAAAAAGAAGAAATTCAAGAGAAACTAAGTGAGGTGAGAAGACAAAACTGACACCATCATGTTAAGGTGTAATACATGCTCATTGTAAAAAATTAAAACACTATAGGAATGATTCAGAAAGTGAAAAAGTCTTACTTCCTAGAAATAACCTGTGTTACTAGTTTTATCATCCAGTTGTTTTGTTTTTTTTTTTTTAAGACAGAGTTTTACTCTGTCACCCTGGGTAGAGTGCAGTGGCGTCATTGTAGCTCACTGCGAACTCACACTCCTGGGCTCAAGTGATCCTCCTGCCTCAGCCTCCCAGGTAGCTGGGACTACGGACTGCGTCACCATGCCTGGCTAAATTTTTCTATTTTTAGTAGAGGTGGGATCTCGCTCTTGTGCAGGCTAGTTTCTAACTCCTGACCTCAAGCGATCCTTCCACCTTGGCCTCCCCGAGTGCTAGGATTACAGGTGTTGAGCCACCATGCCTGGCCCTCATCCAATTTTGTAAAAGAATTTCAATAGGCTTCCTTTACTGATTCTCCACTACTTTATACCCCTTAGTTTGAATTAGGTGCTTCTCCTATATGCTCTGTTTAGCACCGCATGCTTGTTTCAACAGCCATGCCCTTCATACTACAATTATCTGTTTATATGTCTCCACCATTAGACCAGAAGCTCCTTGAAGGCAAGGCTCTGTCTTACTTGTTTTTATTCCTCCGTCTTTTATTGATAGCACAGTGTCTAACAGCAGCTCAGTAAATTTTTTCCTAAACCAATGAATGACCTGGCTCAAAGGTCATCTTTCTCCTCTATCAAACCTCTCATTGTTCTAATAATTACACATACTCTCCCTTCTCAGAGTCCCTTTCTCAGGACACTGATCACTTTTCTTCCTGGTATTATGGGTATGTCTTCTCAAAACTAGAGCTCCTTAGGGACAGATCCCCTGCTATCCTTAGCATAGGATGTTTCTCATAGGAGAACGTTCTTCCTGAGCTGGGGGCTCTACGGGTTGATCAGAGAAATAGATAAATGCCACTTGGTATTGCGTGGGCAATGATCAGGGCTCACAGAACTGGGCTGGGAATCTCAGGGCTGGGAATAGAGCCCATGGCCCTAACCTGGTGGTAGCAGCCCCAGGGAGATCTTGCCTCTGTTCTGTATCTCACCAATTTCTTCCCCTTAGGCACGTCACCAGCAGGAGGCATCCACAGCTCAGCTGGAGCAGCTGCATCAGGAGGCCAAGCGACAGGAAGAAGTACTTGCCAGGGCAATCCAGGAGAAGGAGGCCCTGGTACGAGAGAGGGCAGCTCTAGAGGTGCGGCTGCAGGCTGTGGAGCGAGACCGGCAGGACCTCGCTGAACAACTACTGGGGCTCAGGTACTGAGCCCAGACCAACTGCTGGCCCAGACCCAGATCAGCTAAGCATAGGGAGAGCTTTGCAAGGCAAGAGGTAGCCAAGCTAAGCTCTCTTCTCTAAGTATGTGGGTTCTAAATGAGTTATAAATTTATAATTGCCCCCCCTAACCTCTCCAGGTAGCCAGTGCTTAGAACCCAACTCCTCTTGAGGAAGGGTAAGGGGCTTGATGGGTAAGAACTTTTCCTGATTCCTGAACCTCACAGCTCAGCCAAGGAGCTACTGGAGAGCAGTCTGTTTGAGACCCAACAACAAAATTCTGTGATAGAGGTCATCAAGGGGCAGCTGGAGGTCCAGATTCAAACTGTCACTCAAGCTAAGGAAGTAATCCAAGGTGAGAACCCAACTGAGATGGGGCACACTCCATATTGAAAGCCAAGGCGGCAGTGGGAGGCTGTTAGAGGTCCTTCTCCAGCTAGGCTCAGGGCCTCTGAGATTGTAGTTGCTCATGAGGTGCCGGGGAGGAGAATATTATTAGAGAAAAGGAGTTGGGCAGAGGCCCAGAGGCCTGATCCTGTCCCTGGCGTTTTAGGGGAAGTGAGGTGCCTGAGGCTTGAACTGGACGCTGAACGGAGCCGTGCAGAACAGGAACGGGACACAGCAGCCAGACAGCTGGCCCGGGCTGAGCACGAGGGACAGACTGCTCTGGAGCAACAGAAGGTGGCCCACGAGGAGGAGGTGAACCAGCTCCGGGAGAAATGGGTAGGTGGTGGATGTGGCTGGGGGATGGGAGAGGCAGACGTGGCCTTCAGTGAGTGCTCCACCTCGTGGTCCAGATATTGCTGCTTGTGAGTGAAATTTGGTCACCAAAGTACAAAATCCAGCTTCTGACCATTAAATAAATTAATATATGGAAAACACTAAGAATAGTTCCTGGTATATAGTGAGCTCTGTATTTATATTAACTTTTATTATTGGTGTTGTTTTGGTGTGTACAGAGAATTAAGACTGGATCCTGGGATTTAGAATTATTAAATTTGCCTGAGGATATAAATGGGGCAGAGGAATATCTTGGATACATTCTTGCCCAATTCAAAACTGTGTTTCTTTTGTTTTTTTATTATAGAACTTAGTCCATTTGCCTAATTGTGATTGTAGTTGTATTTGTATTTATCTCTGTGGTCTTATGCCTTTTTGTATCTTTTGGGGAGGAGAAATCACCTTTCTTATCTTCTTTTAGAGGATTAAATTACTCTCTTTTAGAGGATAATTATGTATTTTTTCCTCACCTCTTTTTTTCTCTCTGCAACTTTGGATGATATGTACCGTATTTTTAAAAAATTCTTTTAGTGGTTATCTTTAATATTTTAAAATAAATCCTTAATACAACCTCGAGTCAATCAGTGTTTTTACCCTTTCCCTCAATGACACAAAGGCCTTAGAACATTTTACCTGCATTTGCTTCTCCCTGACTTATGTGCTGTTTTGTTCAATGTGCTCTGTTCTAACTAGTTTAACATCGCAAATTATGCATGTTTATTGTTTTATACAGTCAATATTTGGTTAGATACAATGATGAATTTGCAAGTGTTTGCTCACCATTCCTTCTTGCATATCAGACTTCCTATTCAGATTTATTTTCCTGCTGCCTGAAATAGGATTTCCTTTGGTGAGGGTCTGTTGGTAGTAAATTGTCTGAAAATGTCTCTATTTTGCTTTTATTCTTGAAAGATACAGTATTCTTGAAAGATATAGTTTCGGTGGGTATAAACTTAAGGTATGAGATTCTAGCATGACAGTTACTTTTTCTCAACATGGTTGGTATTGAGAAGTTAACTCTCAGTTTAATCGTTCTGCAGTTTCTTGTGTTTAGTGTGTATTTTAAAAATTTATTCTGTTGGAACTTCTTGGACCTGCTGAATCTAAGAATTCCTGTTGAAACATCAATTCTGAAAATTTTCGTATATTATCTCTTCAAATATAGCTTCTTTCCTACTTTTTTCTCTCTTTCTGTACTCTCATTAGTTGTACATCAGACCTTCTTAATCTATCTGCCATGTATCTTCACTCTCATTTACGTTTTCCATATTTACTTTTCTCTTTCCATACTGTGTTCTGGGCCATCTTTTCAGATCTCTCTTCTAGTCACTAATTTCCCTTTTCATTTGTGTCTAATCTGATATTTAGTCTATTCACCAAGTTTTGAATTTCACCTATTAAATTTCTTATTTCTAGACATTCTATTCAGTTATTTTTTCATATCTTCCTGGTCATTTTTTTAGTCTCTTTTTCCTAATTTATACTTGCAGCCCTTTGGAGGTCCAGATTTATGTGGGAATCTCCTATCAGACTCCCCACCTTTATCTCCTCTTTTCCCTACATAGTCCTAAAATGAATTTCAATGTTATATGGTACAACAAATGTCCCTAGTAGAAAGCCCAGTTCTGTGCTCATTTGCCTCTTTACATCACAGGTGTTGCTTTGATTTTGGCTCCTGTGGAATTTTTGTTATTTTCCTGCTGGTTCAGTAATACATTAAAATATATATTTACTATTTTATCCAGCATTTTTTGCTATTTTGTAGCTGGAGTGTTCAGAGATCTTATTTGTCAGATATCTGAAAGTGGAAGTTGACTTGAGCTTGATGTGTATTTGTGATTTGATTATTAATACGAGGCAGACCTGTTGGCAAGATGGTAACCAGAAGTTTGCTTGTTTTTAGAATTATATGCCTAGATTATAGTAGGTACTTGAAAATAATCATTGAGCAAATAGTGTCCAGAAGGCAGTTTCTTAGCAAGAAACAGTCATATCATCTATGAAAACCTCACAAGTAAACGATGCTATATAATTTCTGAATGGTAAGCTAGCTACAAAGCCTTGGTTTCCCTGGAAGGGTTGACTATTATGGCCATGCCTGTGTCGTAAGAGGGCCTTTTCCCTCTTTTCTCCTTTTCTCTAATTCAGATCATCCCCCTGATCTCTGATTATTTGACTTCATGATCTCCCTACTGATTGGAAGGTTGATTGCCCTCTTATAACTCTTGACAGTCTGTTAGTTTTAAGAGTGACTGCCTTCTCCTGGAATCCTAGCAATTAGAAAAACTCTTAGAAGTTATATTCTCCATTCTTCCATCTAGTCCCTATATCCCCTTTAACAGTAATGATATTGGATATCCTTGGACATTTACTAAGCACTTCCCCATGCTAAGCACCATACTAAATGCTTTATTCACATAATAAATGTGAATAAATACATAGAGAAGTCAGTCAGGGTTATATGACTAATAAATGGTAGGGGATTAAGAGCCCAAATTTTTAGCTATTTATGCTATGTCCACTTCTATAATATTGCTTCCAAATGGTTGCTTAGCTTCTGCTGTATTCCATCAATAGCTCCCCATTTCTTTTAGATAGATCTAGTTATTAGAAAATTCATGTTAAGTAAAGTCTGAAATAAGTCAGCCTCAGATTTGCTTTAAATACCTCACTAACCTGGTTGCTTTCCTCTAGGCATATTATAATTTACTCATGTCCCATAGTGAAGGTGGTACTTTGAACTGGGCAGAATATTCTGTTCATGATCTGACTAGCAATGCCAGACTGTTACTTCCTGGACGTCACAGAATTAGCTGTTCTGGTAGCCATAACACACTTCTAATTCGTATGGAGCAAATAGATCAGTTTTTTTTAAATACTTGCTACTGTTAAAATTCATCTTTCTCATATTTTTATAGTTGGCTTTTGGAACCAGAGTGTAAGATTTGTCATTCATGACTGTCCTATAACTGCAGCATTATACAATGCCGTTCTTAGGCTAACAGTCCAATAGCTGATGTGATTAGTCACTCATTCATTCAAGCAATGTTGATAGGGTACTTAGCTTTGTGGCCTGATGCTGGCTATTAAGAATATGGTAGAGGCCGGGTGCGGTGGCTCGCGCCTGTAATCCTAGCACTCTGGGAGGCCGAGGCGGGCGGATCGCTCAAGGTCAGGAGTTCGAAACCAGCCTGAGCAAGAGCGAGACCCTGTCTCTACTTAAAATAGAAAGAAATTAATTGGCCAACTAAAAATATATA
>CAUYRT010070990.1:0-41451 GCA_963574885.1 Lepilemur ruficaudatus
AGAAAGCACAGTAAAATAGTCTCTTAAAGAGGAGGAACGGGAATGAAGATCATATGGTCAAATAATTCAAATAACTCAGAGCCATTTTTCTGTATCTATGCTGCACCAGTCATTTCAGATTAAAAGCACCTTCTTCGGAAAGAAAATGTTATGGATCTAAGATGGATGTATTTGATATCGGGAAGGTGACGAAGTGAATCACATGAAGCAGCCCTGAGGTCTGGGGTTTTTGTTCAGCCTCTGTCCAGGGTAGATTTCAATTAGCAAAACTCTCCCCCAGGGTAACTCTTGGATTGCAAGGAAATCATTTCAAATATGTCCACCTTTATACAAATGGAGAGGGGGCCACTTTTTCCCTTTCTAATTTTCATGGAAGAGCTGGCCTTTTTTCTCCGGGACATTAGTCTTTTGTCTAGATTCAATGTCTGTGCACACTTATACCTACTAACTGAAATGCTTATACTTCAAAGGAGAAAGGAAGGTGAAGGTAACAGAAAGAAAATGGGATTGGGCTCTCCTAAAGAAGCATTTAGTTCTTGAGAATCATTGGCAATGAAAAGATGATATTTCTAATTTTAAAATCAAATCCTTTGGGATTTTTAATGTTTAAAAATTATTAGAAGGTTAGGTTAAATTATATTTAGAACTGATGGTTTGGCAGAGATGGTCACGTATTTTATAGGATTGTATTTGTGTTAGTAAAGAATATAGTGAATATCTAATTTAATACCCACATTTGGGGGATAAAAAGGAAAAGAAGACTGATTTTAACTTTTGAGAATAACTTTCTTCTCTTTTTTGCTCCTTTTTTCCCCCTCATGCTGTCTTCTTTTCCCCTTTTTCTAATATTCCTTTCTTCTCTAACACACACAAACACAAGTACATCAAAAAACAAAAACAAAATGAAACATTATTGAATGCTTTCTGTGTCTATGTGATGAGCAGGTAAGACTAATAGAGGAGGCTATAGAAAAATTTTCCAACTTAACTAAGAAGGAGGCATAAAGACCCTGCTGGAAGTCACAATCTTCTGTGCTTGTCTATATGCAATGATGCTCCTTATTAAGAAACAAAAAAATAAGCAATTTGCGTATATATTTAAATGCACATGCTCTTTAAATACAAACATTAGCGTGGGAGATTAAATTGTGTAAAAAGTAAAGATACGTCTTTCTATGTTAGAGTTTCAATGTTGAGTTATTTTGAAGGAAGTATCGTATGTTTTATTGATCATCACATATATACTGATCATACTTGGTGATTTGTCTCTATTATTTATGCAAACGTGTTTTGGAAATTAAGATTCACATAGAGAGTTTACTTAGAAAGTTTCTTCCTAGAGGATTAGTACTTTATGTTCTATAGTGACTTTATTATATAATAACCTTGAAGCAGCCAAAGATTAACAATTCAAAGAATCATGTTATGGTAAAGTGCTAGATTCTAATCAGAATCCTACATGTATTTGGATTATGGGGGAAAATTAATTTTAAATAAACATACATCATTATCATCTTGCATTTTGGATTATTGCTCTTCTCCAATTTCTCCAAGAAATCTATTTATGGGTAGACTGAATAAGTCTTTAGAGCAATGCATGACTAATGGCCTAGAATACTAGAAAAAGAAATGCAATACTTGATTTAAAAGGTAACTCCCAATCAACAGAGTCCTATCTAAAAGATAGAGTCTTATTTATTTTGCCTGGTATAAAACTAACTTCTCAATCATGTCTTTTCTGTTTTCCTAATTCTTTCTCCCTCTCTCAACCTTTGGACTACCTGTACTGAAGTTCTTAAAATTCCCGTTATGAGCTATAATATTTCACTACTTTGTGTCTTTGCACCTCTTATTTTCTTTGCACAGAATTTTCTTCCTCACTGGCCACACCCCTCTTTTAAAATCTTCTTCTGTCACAGAAATCAAACTTTACCTCCTGTTTATTACCTTGCTATAAACCTGACATTTTTCTACTTCTCCTATTGTGATAATTATTCCCTTCTTGAACCATTAATGCATTTCCATCCATTTTTATTATGTTAACAACACAAATATAGTATGATTATGTATTTCCATGTATGTGTCTTCTAGAGTTTGTGCTTCTTGAAGGCAAGATCTGTTTTATTCATAATGTTTACAGTGTGTGGTAGAAGTTCAATAAATAATTGTTAAAGGAATCAATTCCCTAGAGCATACATTCTGAATAACACTAAAAATCTTTGTTCAATTTATTAGCTATGTGTACTTCATATGGGGAGCTCTGAATTATGTTTGCCTTTTCTCAATATCATCCAAAATGAAAAAAATGTTTATACTTAATTATTCAAACCAGAGAATCCAACTTGTTTGAGGACGCTGTCACTATCTGCAGTAGACTAGGGTACTGCTTAAATGACGATCACTAATTGAAGAAAGGAGACTAATTGGCTATAAGCAATACCACTGCATTAATGAGAATATCACATCGACACGTTGTTCCATGGCAGGCTTACATGTTTTACAGACAAGGGTCTGCAACAGTCTTCTTTTCCAGCTCTGTATGCACACAAAAGTGTCAAAACGCTGCATACAAGTGGAGTTGGCTGAAGTAATAAGCTTCCTTCACACATATTCAAATGGATCAGGAGTGGGCATGACATATAAGTGCTAGCCAACTACAGATGAAAGCCAAAAGTAGCTCCTAAACCAACGACCAGTGATACCTGGTAGAAAATGCTTGCAAAAACCATGCTAATTTTTATGGAAAATCATATCGAAGCAAAAGCCTACATTATTTGTTTTGTTGAATAAATCATGGGTTAACTTGTTAATGTGGCCTGTACTATGGAGGAGGGAGCGTACAGACAGCCATCCTAGAACATTACTGGGCAGCAGTTACTGCTTCCCAAAGGAGAGAAGCAATGAATCCTTCCAAAAGCAATGAGCAAGCACACAAACAAATCAGTGGGGAACGCAAAAGGATACAGCAGAGCTCAGTGTTTGTAGTAACAAAGAGATGCTGTTTTATAGCCACAGTAAAAGTTCAGTTGTAGAACAAAATGAGTGCAAACATTCCTTCTGTAATGAGTTGCTTTAAATTGACAGCATTATCATGTTTTACCATCTTTGCAAAACATTTTTATTAGCTTGATTGGCAATGAGTAAACAGAACCCACTTCCTTTCCTCTGTTATTTGGATGTGGCAGAATGTCTTATATAGAAATAATAAAAGCCACAAAAATAAAAAGGGCATAAAAATAACACTGCTAATTGGGAAACCTCCGATCACCAGTAAAAAGATTAAATTAATAAAATAATAGGAATATATCACATTGTGATTTTTTCCTCCAGTCATAGATTAACTAGAATTATTTGATTAAAGGAGTTTATAAATTGTCAGGCAGTACCTTTCATAAAGGTGTTAGCAATAAGTATTTTTGTTAATTAATTTACTGTATCTTTATACATAATATTACAGACTGAGCATGTCAAATCTGAAAATCTGAAATCTAAAGTCTGAAACTTTTTGTGTGCCCATATAAAACTCAAAGTGAATGCTCATTGGAACATTTCAGACTTTGGATTTATTAGGGCTGATGAACCAGTATGAATGTAATGCAAATATTCCAAAATCCCCAGAATTCCAAATCTGAAACACTTCTGGCCCAAGCATTTAGAATAAGGGATATTCGATTTCTATTTGTTTTAGGCTACAGAGGAAAAATAACTGATAGTATATGAAATAAACTCTCAAGAAACTTGATACCCTATATTGGCTAGCACTTAACATAACATCCTAACATCCTCCTTTTTTAAAAATTTATTTCAATCTGTGTGTGTGTGTGTGTGTGTGTGTGTGTGAAACTATCTGATTAGTGACCTTAGAACTGAAATCTAACCAGAATTCATTCACTTTAAATTTATTTATTAAAAATACTATAGATGTAATTTTGAATGTTTTAGTGAACTGGAAGTAGAAAAAGACCAAAAATGGTAATAACAGTGCAAAGGCTTTTACACCATTTCATCGCTTCATCAAGAACTTTACAGTGCGATATACACCCAGGATGAAAAAGAGAGTTAACAGGCTGCAACACAGTATTGACAGCAGGAGAGTTAAGGTCAGGCAAAGTTGAACGGCGGCATTACTGCCAGCCATTCTTCCTTGTAGATCTGAACTTTAATCCACAGAGATTGTTAAAGCCTCAGGTAGAGGTTGGGTGATAATGGTGGCTGTTATCCCAAGGAACAGATGGTAGAGTGAGTGACACCTATAAATGTGCAGGCTGTGTTGCTTCAGTGACAAGATGCTAAACCCTTCTGGCACTGAAGTAAAAAGACAGGTGTCTTGACACAAAAAGAGGTATCGAAACTTTGCCTCTAACCATTTGTAACGGTGGAGCCAATTCTTCAAACCTAAGTAACTGAAAATCTAAATTGAGGTGTATTAACATAGAAAGATTACTTTTGGGTGTTTTCCATCAATGTTTCCTCCCCCACTCCCTCCCTCTTTTTTCTTCCTTCCTTCTATTCCTCCTTCCTTCATCCCGCCTACGTTCTTGCCTTCTTTCTTCCTAATTAGTCCAGATACCTGTCATCTAATAGGAAATTAACAAATAACTAATAGTAAGTTAACAAATAATCATTATATTCAAAGTTTCTAATTTTAATGAGTTCATGCATTTATGTGAAAGACCTCTATTTTTTATTTGTAAAACAAACAAAATAGCAAACTGAGATTTTTTTTCTGTGATAGAATTATACATGACAGTGGAGATCTTCAGTTACCTTTATGTTTGCTTTAAGTGTAGTGTGAAGTTAATCACATATACATATACTATTTATTATAATTGTAATTAGCAATGTCAGGTTTGGAGATTCATGTGGCCAGCAGGGAAAACACAATAGTGTAAAAACAAATTTAACAAATGTACTTACTTTAAATTCCATTATCATTTCAAGAGATTACTTGTTTTAAAAGGTATTAAAGCTAATAACATTTAATCTACTTGCCTGAATGTAACAGCATTTTTTTGGAAGCCAGTGAAAATAAAGCTTCAATAACCAAGTACAACAACTGTTAAAGTTTTCAGCACAATTCTTTCCAAAAGAAATTAGGTCCTAATAGCCAACTCCTCATACTGTCTTTTTCTTCTCTTGGATTTTAAATGATATAATTACATATTTTTCTAGAAAGAGAGATAAATGTGATGGAACAACAAACCACATTATAATACTCCAATTAAGTGTCTTGGCCCTAGTAATGAGTAAATAAAGACACTATAAATGTGGAAAGACAACAAGAGGGTTGTTTAGATATATTTCAGTGCAGTGGTAATGTGAGTGAGTGGTACCACTAAAACCAATGTAGTAGTGGTATTTGGAATTAATTACCCCTTGGGTCCTACTTCACTTCACCTGTAAAATCAGTGACTCATTGTAAAGTAATACTAAGTATTTTCTATCTCTGTTATTCACTCTATCTTCTTACAAGAAAATGTCTTTCCTTCTATACACAGCAAAATGCATTCACTCCATCCTCTCATGCAGTAAGTCTAGTACTTGATGAATGAATACAGTTGGCTTGGGGCATGCATACAGTCAAGATTAATTATCATGAAGAGTCCAAGAACTCTGCATGTAAGTGCCTGGTGCACAGTAAATGCTTGTAGACTAAATGGAGGCTCAGGTTCTATGTCTTCTGACTGTCATATGACAATGCATTATAAGGTACCGTGTTGCCAATTCTTTATATATTACATGTGCTTTACTGTGAAATTTTTTAATTAGTAGCAAAAGCCAACCCTATTTTTTGTTAGTTTATTTATTTTATTCCACAAAAAATGTCACTATGTTGTAGTCTAATCAACTAAGGTGGAAATATTCTTCATTCTTTGATTCATTGTTGAAATTAAATTATTTTTTAATTACTTCTGTTATTCTATTAAACCTTTTAAATACCAACCCAATATATTAAATACTCAGAGTATTTGACTTTTTTTCCCACCCTACCCTTAAGCACAACACCCCCACCCCCCGCAAAAAAAAAAAATATATATATATATATATTCTGTCTGGAAAGTATCCAGCCAATGTTAACATAATGAGAATGGTTACATGGCTGGCTGTATACTTTCCAGACAGACCTTTTCATATACACACATGCACATATGTATGAATGTGTACATATATCTCATACATACACATGTATGGTCAATTTAGTGATCAGAATTTTTCAAAGGTAGCCTATAGTAATATAAAAAATTGTCACAGTTTGAGTTTTATAATGAGCTGCATGTACATGGTCTATTTTCTCCCAACTTCATAGAACTAAAACGCATACACATGTTCTATGTTTAAAAACATCTTACGTTCACATCATGTTCAATGCTGTGTGCTTGGAATGATTTACCCAGTTGTACATATTATAATAATACAGGCAGTTTTCTACTATTGTGGAATTCTTCATGTGACTCTGGAATAAATCCTGAAAGTGATAGATTGACCAACAAGAAAAATATTTTCAATTACTGCACTATATAAAACCACACAAATATACCTTAATAGACTCTTGGAGTTTTGTGAAGTGAAATTTGCAGAGCACTGTGGTGGAGCAAAGTAAGCATTCTAAATAGGATATTATTGATTTTTACTGTAAAATTCATAACCCAGATCTTTAAGAGTCTTGGAATAAGTATCTATTGACTTTGGGTCAGTATAACAAAGATTTTTGGTGGATAATTCAATATATTTGGGTGGTACATATGGTGTATATTTGATATACTACAATATTTATATTGTAGAAAAGTCTACATGATAAAACAGGAGTTAGTGCAGTTTATACATGTTTGGAAAACTATACTACAAAATGTTATTATATGTGTGCATATGAATTTCAAAATCTTTACAGTCCTGCGTTCAGTCATTCTAACATTGCCAACAGACTAAAATTATTTCAC
The DNA here is from genome assembly GCA_963574885.1 of Lepilemur ruficaudatus. NCBI lineage: Eukaryota > Metazoa > Chordata > Mammalia > Primates > Lepilemuridae > Lepilemur > Lepilemur ruficaudatus. Next base: position 6,939 of record CAUYRT010070990.1, read on the forward strand.
TGAAGGTTTTACCAGCATAGCATAGTAATGCTCTCTCTTTTTAACACATACTTAATTTTCTTATCAAACACTGCCCAAGTTATAATATATTGAATATTTCATCACAAATTCTAATACGAAATAATTGTCAAACATTAAATCCTCTGTGTTTTATGACTCACCAACCTTGATTTTGCTGTACTTATTTAAAATGTATTAATTTCTCTATGTGTTTATGTGCAAAGGATCACTCTTGCATTATTACAGATTAGCAGAGCTACAATAGAAAGTGAAGTCACTCCACCTACTCTTGCAATAAATTCAGTGCGTGGTGTAAGGTGATAGCTAACCTCACACAATAGCTTCTGCTTCACTAAAGGCTTGGAGCTGGGGAATTTGCATAGTAATGGTAAATTGCCTGTTTAGAAGTTGTCTTGCCTTTGAGTATTAACTTTCCTACATGATGTTTGATTGATTATTTATTGAAATTTAACTCCCACAGAGAACCTACTTTGACTGGCTAAGATAAAATACAATTTTAAAAACAGTTTAGGTGATTAGTCTCCTGAGTGACATGAGATTTTATCTTAAATCTCATATAAAGTTTCATATATTAAAAATATAGCTAAGGATTTCTGTCCACACATAGAAATATTGTTTGGAATTATATACGAGATTGGGCACTTGAAAAAGAAATAGGGATATTTGATATATATGAGAGCGGTGGCATGTTATATCGGTGAGATAAGGATAGAATTTCCTCTAGAATTGATGGGAGATTTAGTAATTCATTTAAATAAACACATTAAATAGGCCTTTGCCTCATACCATACACAAAAATAAATTATAGATGAATTAAAGACCAAATATATAATTCAAAATTAATAGACTTTAAGAAGTCAATGTAGAAATTTATCTCCACAGATAGAAATTTCTTATAAAGCAGACAAAAATGATAAGCTATGAAGAAAAAGATTTATAAATTCGACCATAAAAATTTAGAAATTCTCTTTATGAGAGAAGTCAAAAAAATATATAAAAAGTCAAAGTAGAAGATACTTGCCACTTATTTAACTCATGGATTACTATCCAAAGTAAATCATGAATCCTAAGAATCTATGAGAAAAAGACAGTAATCCTTTTGGGAAAATAATGTCAAAAAATTTTTACAGAGATGAAAACCTAAAGGTTCATAACTATATGAAATGGTGTCCCACCTTATTATGGAAATGTCAAGTAAAGCCACAGTTAAATACCATTTCACACCTATCAGGTTGACCAAAAATAAAATAAAAAGGTCTGACAATGCCAATGCCAAGTGTTCTGCAGTTGGCTTCAGTGAAATTCTAACTCTTTGTAGAAACAAAAATTGGTCGAGTCACTTTAAAAAAACATGTAAGAATTATCCAGTGAATACCCTACAACCCAGCTATTCTACTACAAGATAAGTGCCCTAGAGACAATTTTGGTTGACAACAGTTTTGGTAACTAGACTTCAGCCTTACTTCAATGGAGAGAATTTATTATTGAAGAATAGATCAATTTGTACACTGTTCACTTTTGTTTACTCATTAATTTAACAGATATTTCTTAGACACCTACTCTATGCCACATATTGTTCTAGATGGTGAGAATATAGCAGCAAACAATACCAACAATAATCCTATCCTCATGGAGCTTGCATTTTGTGAAGCCAGATAATGAACCAAAGAAACAAGTGGATTATATGGTGTATAGAAGTTGATAACTGTTACTGAGACCAATAGAGCATGAAATTCGAGTACAGACTTCTCAGAGAAAGTCACAGCCTTGAATTTCGCTTTACTAATGGAGAATATATGAAGTTTATTTTGGAGAAGGAAAGTAGTTTTGGTTGCTCTGTAGGTAGAGGCTAGCTTCCGAACAAAAAACTTCTGAACTGAAAATAAAAACAAAAACAAAAACAAACAAACAAAAAAACAAAGACACTGTGGGTAGATTAGTACCATACTGTGTAGAAACTCTTTTGATAAACTGGAGGTAAGATTTTTAGTTTACCCAATTGCCAAGGAAAGAATCATTTCATGATGCCCCAGGACTGCAGGCACTGGTTGAAACAGAAATTCTTGCAATGCTAATGGCCTGGCTAATAAGCCCCCTAGGAGATTGCCTTGAGGTGGAATGATGCTGGTTAAATGTCTAGGTTATGGACTTAAACATTTACACATAGCTGGACTGTGTCAGATTTCATCCAGCTGAACTTGACCTAGTTCCTCAGGGTCTGAATTACCCACAATCCGTAGGGATTCTGTGAGGATTAAATGCCACAACATCTCTAAACACCCTGGTCCAGACACCTACTAGAAAACACCTACAGGTAGAGATGTTTGTTGCCATAATTGTTGCTTGAGGGTTTGGGATTGCTGATCTTTCGTATTTTGAAGTCCAGGAGAGGAAGAAGACCAGAGAGATTCTTACAATCCAGTGGATTTTAGAGAAACAGGGGTATTCTAGATGTTCTAGACAAAATGGAAGTCTTATCTCTCAGAGACTGTGCCTGAGTCCTATGTTGCCAGAGAAGAGGAAAGGCTAAACAGGGGAAACAACAGGGCTTAACCATTGATTTTACACAATGCCACTGTGAGGATAGTGGTAGGATGAATTAAGTTTGTTGGGATTTTTTTGTTGTTTTATTTTGTTTTGATTTTTCCCTTGAGCCTTTCAGATATTGACTTGGAGCCCAGGAAAACAAAAAGAATCCTGTTTGCTTTGTATCCTGGGAGATGACAGACTAAAATTTTAACCTGAAATTCAGAGAAAAAGACAGTGAGCTGGCAAGCAATCTCAAAACTTAATTTTAGAACAATAGGGAGATGCTGAATGTGCCAGGCATTATATTAAATGCCTTTACAAATACTATTCAACTTAACAGTCAAATCTCTATACTATGTATATTATCATTCCATATTAAAGATGAGTAAGGAAACAGTCAAATGATAGAATTTACCCAAGTTGCTGTTATGGTTTGAATGTATCCCCTCCAAAATTCATGTGTTGGAAACTTAATCTCCAAAGCAGTAGTGTTGGAAGGTGGAGCCTTTGGGCAGGTATTTAGGCCATGAGTGCTCTACCATCACAAATGAATTCGTGCCACTATACAAAGGGCTTGGGAATGGGTTTGCTTTCCCTTGTCCTTCCACCGACTGCCATGTGAAGACGCAACAGGAAGGCCCTCATCAGATACCAGTGCCTTGATCTGGGCCTTCCCAGCCTCCAGAACTCTGAGACAATAAATTTCTGTTCTTTATAAATTATCCACTCTCAGGTATTCTGTTATAGCACAAAACAGACTATGACAGTTACCAAATTAGAATATTGTGCTTAAGGGATTTACCCCAAGTCTGTGCGTCTTGTGCCGATGCTGTTCCCTGACTGCTTCAAATATAAGTCAAAATGGGAAGAATACGATTGTATACTACCAAGCTCTGTACTGTTATCTTTGGAGAAGCATCTCTTAAGGAAGTGAATTACTTACCTTGATACACTCTCTTGTCAAAAATGTGATTACTGTGCTAGAGGTAATAGCAAGGCATATATTCCACATGAGAATAAGGAGTTATTGCACTGGGTTCTTAACTGGTTGCAGGGGCGGAGGGTGGGGAGAAGAATTCTCCTCAGGTGATTCTGAAGGCCAGATAGTTTTGAAAAGCACTGGGTTACAGTTCAAAAGTATCATTTAATAATTGCAAAAATAACATGGCAAATACAAATTTAGTGTTATATTTACATTTATTTTTAAAAAGTCTTCACATTGGAAAAATATTAACAATACATGATCATATATAAAAAAATTATGTCTTCTTTAGTGTGTGCTGCCCTAACTTTGTGTTTCAGGGACCAAACTCCTGCAAAGAGATAGGAGTTGCACTAAGTAGCACTGCATGGATTTAGGAATCACGTGATTGACATCAAATATATGAATTTTCAAAGTTAGGATTGTTTTTTGACTAAATCTTTCTCATCTGGAGAAGCTTGACTAGAATGTTGGATGAATCTTATTATTTTGATTTGTTTTGTGAATCTGTTACTATCATTAGTATTATCTTTAAATTCTTTAGTGCATTGCTTAGACATCTCTTATAATTCATCATTAGTGTGTTTTTACTTTTTCTTCTTAATAGGCATACAAGGTCTTTATTTTCTTTGATGAAATTTAATCAAGATTAAATTTTCTCAAAGACCAATGACTTTACTGTTGGTTTAATGTTTGTCTTAATTGTCAGTGCTTCCAATTTAAACCTTAAGCTATCCGCTACCTTTATATCATGCATTTACTCAAATGAGATTTCTCCAAATGAAGCTAGTCCTATCTTCTTGTAGGATAGGGCAGTTGAGAGAGGGCGGTTGTTGACTCTGATAGACCAGGGATACAAAGTGGATGATTTAGGTTGCAAGTAATAGAAACTGTGATTCAAACTGGCTTTAAAAAAAAAATAAGAAAATTTGTACTTTACTTAATTATCTTGATGCCATCAGATCAATAGTTCAATAATGTCCCTGAGAAATTCAGAACTTTCTTCCTCTATATTTTGCCATCAGCATGAGTTTCATCAAGAAGGATGCGGAAATGTAACCAAAATGTTTCTACCCTCATAATATCCTGAAATAAAAAAAAAGGAGGGACAAAGCTATATAGAAAGAAGTTTTTGTATTCTGTTGAAATAAAGTTGATATAAATCAAAAAAAAAGAGAGAGAGAGAGAGAGAAGGATACAAGTGACAATTGGAACAGTTTTCTTCACACGTAGGTGTCCATAAAAACAAACCTTTCCCCCAGATATGGAGCATAAACCTTCTCCTTTGGTCCTAGTAGACCAGCTTGTGCAATGGGTCTAATTCTAATTGTGAGTGGTCATAAAGACAATGCCACATGGCTGGTTGTCATGAGGATTTACTTTCTGGAGAGTGGTGCCCAGCTGCCCTTAATGCATGGGCTATATGTAGTGTAGGTACACACCTCAAATAACACAAGAGCTCTATTACGAAAGTGAGAGAAATGGACATTGGCCATTCAGCCAATTTCCCATTGTGGCTCATTAGCTATATGAGCAGGAGAATATTGATTAGGCTCTCAGAAACATATGCATATAGAGATTAAAATTTTGCTTAATAAGGAACTAATAAATTAAATGAGATAATATAACAAAGTAACCATTTAATTCCCGGACAGTACTCTATTGTCAAAATTGTTATCTATGTATTGCATTATAACAGTATCATCTTCATATCACTATTGTTTTTAAAACTCCAAAATTGATTGCTGCTGTCTCCCTCTAGTTGGATAAATGAGAGTCTCAAGCAGTAAATTCTTTTCTGGTAAAAACCACAAAACCTCAACAATAAATAGTAAGTGAAAGTCAAAATGCAGAATGACCTATGAATGACCTGTATGATGTTGCTCCTCAATTGAGGAAAATGGTAAAACAATCAGTGAACGATACTCACAGTATGTCAATAGCTTTTTATTAGATTACAGAATTTAAAAAAAGTAGACTTGAATGATAGACATGCAGAAATGTCACCTTAATGTTGCTGATATTCTTGACTTATGAGAATGAAATTTTCTGAAGTAGACTGAAAACAGTGACACATTTCTTGCCTTGATAGATACATGCTCTCTGATGTAAATGTTTCTAAGAAACTCTACTTCTTTCATATTAAAAACCAATAGAAATTTGTTAATCAAATAAATGTAAATAAAGCAAAATTATTGGGAGTAAAATAAAACAATGATAATTAAGTGAACTATTTGGGCAAAGTTTCAGCGAAGGGGACTGTAAAAATGATACTCTTCCAAGAGATCAGTTTGAAAGAATTCGTCACTAGTTTTAAAAATATTCATGTGTTCTGACTCAAAATTCCACTCAGCAATTTTCTAAAGGCACAATCAATGATTCAGACATTGATTTATTTACTGGTTATTATAGCTTATTATAGTGAAACATTAGACAAACGTACAGCACCTAATGGATAAATAAAGCATGGTTTAACCCTAGATGAAATGTTATTTACTTTTGGAGAATATTTAATGTCATGGCTAATAAAGCTGCTCTCATGTTAAGTGAATAAAGCAGTTGTAAAAAATGCCATAGTATCATCTTATTTTTTAAAAAGGGGAATATAACAATTATTAGTATTTTTGTGTGCATTATATTTGTAACATTTGATAATAATGGAAATACTAAAAAGAAGTTTCAAAAATGAAATAAATAGGAAAGACAGTATGCAGACGAACCCTTTATAGTTTAGAAAAATAGTAAGATAGAGGTTTCTTATTTAGAGGTGAGCTATAGTTTATAAAGCATGAGCCGGGCAATTATGCATGATTTCTCTCTTGGAAACAGCAATACAATGTCTTGACTTCAGGAGTATGCTTTAACTGATCTATTTATCAAAATGATATTTTCAGTTTAAATTGTTTTGTATTGATAAAATATATGCTCAACCAAACGTGAAGCTTTTTTTGTTTGTTTTAATACAACATTTATGGAGACACCTGTAGCAGTTTTACACTTACAAATATTTGAGAAAATGCCTGTGTAAGTTAAAGTAAGAACATGACTTTAATGTTAGTAACACTCTATCAGTAAGGAATAGATTCAGCCTCAGGTAGAAAAACAAAAGAAGACTCGCTTAAAATATATCAAGATTTACTTATCTGAACATAAGTCTGGAGATGGGTCATCCAGGGTTTTCGGATAGGTTCCTAGTATGTGTGGAGACCCAATATAACATCCTGGCACATGGCTTTCATTCTCAATGTCACCACAGGTCCTGGGGATGTTTTAGAATTCTAGACTGTATTCCTTTATTCTAGGTAGACAAAAACAAAGGAGGGAAAAACAGGTAAAACCAATCTTTTAAAGAATACTTCCCAGATATGTCACACAACATTTCTGCTAATAGCCTGTTGGCCCAAATTTAGGCATCAGGGAATACCTAGATGCATGGGATACTGGCAGGTCTAGTCTTTTACATCGGGTGGCAATATCCCTGGCTAAGCATTAGAGTACTATTACTAAGGAGGAAGACAAGAGCGACTCTAAGGGTAGGTGACCAGCAATCTCTATGTATGCATAACTAAATTTCTACTATCAATGATTATAACATGGCTATCCTTTCCTTAATAAAATTTATGTTTAATTATTATACCATTTCAAAATTTGAGATATATTCTATTCTATTTCAGCTCTCAGGTCAAATTAAATCATAAATACAATGGTACAGCAATTGTTAAAAGTGAATTTAAGAGGAACAAATGTGTGATCTTGCATACAGTTTGATAATACTGAAGGTATTCGAATACTGCTGTGTTGCAGCTAAAGTCAGTCAGAAAATATATGGGAATAAAAGGAGTGATGGTGTTTAGAGAAATGAATATATAGTGTCAAATACTACCATTACACACTGCTAAGAAGTAGAACAGCGTAATTATCTGCTTCATTTTGTCCATTGTGTAATATTTCTAGGGTTTTTTTTTTTTGCCTTTTTTTTTGTTTTGTAACTATACTTGAATAAGTTAAAGTAATAACCATAAAAATTTATACATCAGTTTCTACTTTGGGTAAGAGATACTATTTATTAGTTTCAATTAGGTTTCTTTTATTTCTTCCATTGTTCATGACACTGTTCATGATGTACCTGACTTCACATACCACCTTTAAGGGGAATTGTCCTGCTGATAGCCAGGGTTAAAGTCTTATCTAGGTGTCTGTGATTTTCTTTCCTGTAGTGACCTTGTCTCTCACGGCTGCAACATGCAAAGCCTAGCCTGTCCCCTCTGAGCTATGGCAGGACAGGACAGGATGAGAAAGAACAATCAGATTCCCTCTCTATGGAAGGTGACTTATAAAATAAAGAAGGAATAGGCTGAGAAAATTGGGAACAAACGCAAATAAAAAAAAAAATCATGCAAAAGGAGTCTGGAGGACAGCCCTCTGGGACAAGAAATAAAACAATGGGGAGTCAAGAAGATCTATACTAGAGAAAAAGACAGAGGTACCATGCAGAGAGAAGTAGAAACCCATGAGCAACCAGGGCCATGTATGTATCCCTCCAGTGAGCTAAATGGCCTATGGAGCTGCTTTGATTTTAGTCTTAGACCTGCCTTGCTGTTTTACAGAAAGTTTGCATTCTTGCAACAGGAAGAACAAAACTAAAAACACATAAATGTGAAATTGTTTAGATTAATTTATGTTAAATGAGCCATAGCTATAGAGTGGGTCATTAATTTTAGAAATATTAATAATATCCATTACCATTTGACAGAAAAGCAAGCTTATTTATCTGACTGAAGTTATGTATAATTACCTCTTATAGGACACACTCCTCTATTTGAGATATTCTTTCTGAATAAATTCTAATCCAGTGCTGTAAAATAAAATTATAAGGTGAGAACAAATGCAAGCCACATTTGTGATTTGAAATTTTCTGGGAACCATATTAAAAAGAGTAAAAAGGAATGCAAAAAATTAATTTTAATTAATTAATTAATTTTAATAATATAGTCAATTTAATCCCATATGTCTAAAACATTCCTTTAGCAGAAAATTTATATGAAAATATCAATGACATGGTTTGGATTTTTTTGAAATCTTGTGTGTATTTTACACTTAGAGCACATCTCAGTTTGGACTAGTGTCATTTCAATTGCTCAGTAGTCACATGTGGTGACTATTTACCATATTAGGCAGCCTTGTCTTAAAGATTACCATGATTGATATCCCATTTAAAAAATATCAACCGATTAATCTGACAGTTGACACCCATCTCTCCTAACCTTTCTTTTGCTTCCTTAGTTCTTTTGTTAAACTAGAAAATAATCTATGTTATGTAAGTTATATAATTATTTGATATATTACATTATCTAACATAAATTAATATGTTTAAGCCTGCCTGTGCCATGAAAACTCTTCCTAATTCTTAATTTGTAGGAATTAGGAATTTTTCATTTCATGAATAGAATGAATGCAAACTCCGAACAACATTTGCAGTTAGCAGAGGAGGCAGAGTGTAGCGCTGGGAGGAAAGGGGGAAGGACTCACATGGCAAGATGTAATAGGTTCATGTTCAGACAACTAGGAAAAATTGAAATATAAAATTCTGAATCCAGGAAATTTAATATATTGCGATTTACTTGAGCAAAAGAAGTAAAATATCTTATGGCTTTAATAGTTGTTCTTTTTCATAAAGAAAATAAGCTCATAATAAGGAACCACATGTATTTGGGGCACATTTTCTGAAAATTCCTACAGGCTGTTGATTGTTTGAGCTCTTGATGCGGCGATTTCATCCTAAACTGATTATTATGTGATTTATTTTATGGAAATAGCTTGATAGATAACTAAAAAAAGTTCATCACTTATGAGTCAGTTCCATGATTAAAATATTGCTTTTATCATTATATTCTGGATAGGATGGAATTTTAAAAACCCAAATCCCTGAAACACTTTTCAAAATATATGAATTTGTATGTTTTGTCAGTTTGGCATGTTACATAAGTCACCGAGTCCTTACATAGCCAAAAAAATTTCATGTAAAACCGAAGACCATATAAGTCTAATGTGTACTTTTAAATTTTCTTCCCCAAAATGTGTTCTTTTGGTGCCAAGGACAAAATATAAGTGCTGAGCTAATAAACTCTTCAGAGACCAAGAGCTTCGACTAATTATAATTTCCTATGCTGATTTTTAATTCCTTTGTAATATCAGTAACTGTTTTAACACCTTGTCAGGCATTCAGGAACTTCCATCTGTGCAGCATAGCGTATTTGTGAAATAAACCCATCTGCACAGCTGATTAAAAATTGGATTAAATCCATATTTTAACTTTACCCTGCAAGAGGTGAATCCTAGTACAGTTGTTGCCATTCAGGACAGAATGTGCAATGACTTACACGTGTGGAGTAAAATCATTTTCTGTTTGAGTATTTGTTAGTTACTTTTAATTCAATCCTAATTTAAATAAAATCATATAGTGCTTAAGTATGATATCTTAGTCCAGTTAGAAACAGATCTCTTTTTGTGATTCCTTTATAGTGAAAGACATGTCTATGGTAAGTTCCACCTAGTTTTATACTACTTACTATTGCCTACTTCATATGGAGAGTAATTTATGGAGAAATTAGAATCACAAGTTCTCTTGACATGCTCCCCACCCCCATCTGGCAGTCTTTAGTCTGGCTTAAAATTCCACAATTACAGTTTCATGCCATTATGTTAAGATTTTACTGGTCTTTTAAACTGCATGTTCTGTGGGGGAAAGCAAGAATACCTTTTTAAAATTCAGTCAAAAAATATTTATCGAGTACCTATTATGTACTAGGTACATTGAAGATAAAGTACTCAGGTAAATAAAAATAATTACTTTCCTAGGACTTAGTCTATTGTGGAGGAGACCTCAGAAGGACATACAAAAGTAAGATATGCAGTACATTAGAGGCTCATAAGTGTTAGACGGAATTGTAAGGCAAGGATATTGACTAGGGAGTAGGGTGTGTGGGGGCGAGGGGGTCAGTTTTAAAAAGAGCGGTCTTGAATGTCACTGAAAAAATAGCAATTGAGTGAAGATCCCAAGGAAGGGAGCAAGCTGCTTGCCCACATTGGTATCTGAAAGAATGTCATTCTATCGGAGGAAACGGCCCTGTTGCTAAGACAGGCAGACCTGGTACGCTTGAGGAATGGCAATAGCCGGGTCATGCAGCCGGGATTTGCACCTGGGGGTTGGCAACCAGGGTCTGTACTCCTCAATACTCTGCACAGTCTCACATGGTCATGCTCAATATAGCAAGACACCAATGCTGTTCCTAGTGAAATATAAAACCATGTCTTAGGAAATAGGATTTAAATAATAAAATTAGACAAAAGATAGATTTGTTTATTTTAGTAAAAGGCCAAAGTTGAAATCTGAGCTTGGCCAAATATTAATAGTAGCTCCATGAAACAGGATGTAGTATTTAAAATTTTGTATCTCAGCTTCATCGTTGGCATGTCAGGTATGTGTAATTTAGACTAATGTGAAATGATATCATAGAGCAGTCATTAATGTGCCAGACACAGAGCAGGCAATATCTAGAGTTAGTTATGTAACTATGGGATAACTCCTATGGAATTTTCAACTTTCTCAGTTACCTCTTCAGTACTTTTTCAATTCAATACCCACAGTGTAGATGTACACTACTACAGGCAACATGGTAAGTACAAATGTGGGAAAAGGAATCACTGCTGCCACTGTAGAAGAAAGATATGTAAATAAGCTAAACATATATTAGCTAAAATGAAGGTTTTGTAAACATACATTAGCTTAAAAACCTGGGGGCCAAAAAAAAATTTTTTTTTCATAAGTATTACTAGAGATGAGTAGGAGCCTAAAGAATGGAGAGGATTACAAAATGGAGTTTGGTAATGATATTTCAAAGAGTAGGTTAAAGAGAGCAAGGTCCTGAACAGGTAGTATGCAAGAAGATTTGCAATAAGAACAGAAATAATTTCAGGGGGCTTCCAATGTGGTAGATAGAGGCATGTTTATATTGACTAATGGAGCCCCTTGTAACATAGAGGAGTTGAGGAAGGCTTGGATTACTAGAATCCATGGATTTGTGTCCATTTGAAGGAGAACTCCCATGATACAGTTGACCCTTGAACAATGCAGGAGTTAAGGGTGCCAACCTCTGCACCCCTGCACCGTGGAAAATCTGCATACAAATTTTGACTCTCCCAAAACTTAACTACTAATAGTCTACTGTTGACAGGAAGCCTTACCAATAACATACACAGTCAAATAACACATATTTTGTATGCAATTATGTGTTATATACTGTATTCTTAAAGAAACCTAGAGAAAAGAAAATGTTATTTAAAAAAATCATAAGGAAGAGAAAATATATTTACTATTCATTAAGTGGAAGTGAATCATCACAAAAGCTTCGTCCTCACTGTCTTCATTTTGAGTAGGCTGAGGAAGAGGTAGAGGAAGGATTAGTCTTATTCTCAGAGGCGGCAAAAGAAGAAAAAATTCACATCTAAGTGGGCCAAAATAGTTGAAACTGGTGTTGTTCAAGGGTCCACTGTAAATCCAAGAATCCTTAAATCCAGGGCCAATATGTCCTGGTTTGCTGGGGAACGTCTCCTTTAATGCCTGCTAGCCCCGCTTAATTATTAACAGCATTATTTCAATCGTGAAAGGGTCCCTTTATAGACAAAAAATTATATGGACATTCTACAAACATAAAGGCATTATTAGGCATCTGGAAAATGTGAAGTGATTTAATTCTTCTCCGTGCTTCTTGAGACATTGATAAATCTCTTTATCCTACTTCTTATTCTTCAAAAGTGATACCTTTTAAAAAGCAAACAAATGTTATGTCATTTTTAAAAGAAACACTGTTAGTTCATAATCCTTAAATCAAAGCTGCTCAGGTAAAATGCTCCTCCTTTTGTGAAGCATTAGCAGTAATCAGCATAAAAAATAGGAACATAATCATCATGCAGATAGAATCTAATAATTATAAAGGATTTCAATGTCATATACTTAGAAAATAATAGCCAAATTAAATCAAGTGAGGAAAAGGAACAAAGCTAGTTGATGGTAAAATGGTAAAATTCCCCACAGAGCCGAGTACCCAAACTTGAATAGATAAAACAAAGCTGTCTGATTGAAGGTGAGTAAATATGAACATTGGCTAAAAGTTAGGAGGACATGGGTAATTGTAATTATACACAATAGAATTACTGCCCACTGAGTACTGATTTCACTTGAATGTAGGCTACTTGAATGCTCAGGTGATAACAACAATACGTCATTTGGGGTATTGTAAATCACCTCGAGGGATCAATACGAAAACTCTAGGGTTGAACAATGCCCAAATGTTGGTACCTTGATGAAGCACAATAAATACATAGGCTTCTTTTATAGAACAGGTAGGACTGAAATATAAACACAGTGCATTATGTGTAGCGCAACCACCTCAATCTGTCCCTTTTATATGCTTTGGAAATATGTCAAATATCTTTTAAAATTTGCTGATGAGTTCCCCTCAGAGTGAAAAATCTAGTAGATGAGCAGGAAACACAAGTGACTCCATCATTTCACCCCCCTTTCGTCTGCACAGTGATAAACCATCTGTTTGGGAGCTGCTTTCTTCCTCTCATCATAGAAGCAGAAGGTGATTCACGTAGGGACAGTGCAAGCACATTAGGTTTTCAAGGTGGCTTTTTATTCCACCGGGTAGAGATTGGGTGAGTCAGACGTTGGCTCTAATAATAGCAAGTCTCTCTCCTGTGATCTTCAGTCCCTTATGAATATAACTAAAGAGACTCAGGAAGAGTTGTATTCTGCAACTTGAAGCACATGATTATAAATATGTTTGAACATAGTTGTCTTGTTTCTTAATGCAAATGTTAATGTTAAAAAAATTGCAGGAATAGGTGCAGGAACACTTATTCAGACCATCCTCAGCTATCCACTATGGTAGCCAGTAGCCTATGTGGCTGCTTAAATTTAATTACAATTAAATTTAAAAATTCAATACTTGGTTAGGCTAGGCATTTTTCAAATGCTCAGTAACTACATGTGGCTAGAAATTAGCATATTGGACAGCACAGACATAGAACATTTCCATCATTGAAGAAAATTCTACTGGAAAGTGCTAGCATGTCATTTTTGTGTGTGCCCAAAACATTTATAGCACTATTATTTAAAATAAAAATATCTAGAAACTATCAACATGTTCAGGACTAGGGCAAAGATTAAGGAAACTTTGGCAAACTCACTCCATAGGCCATTACAGAGCAAATAAAACGATCTTTTAGCAAAAGGTTTTTAACAAAATTTTAACAATAATACATAATGTCAAATAAAGAAAATAAATTATGTATACAACAGTAGTTCTCCTTTGTATATAACGTGATGGGAACAGTCATACATGGATGACACACTAACTAGCTGACTTATAATCAGTCCTGTGATTGAACGGACACTCATTACCTTAAGAAGTGAAATTCTACAAGTTATACATTTAGTTTAATTTATTCAGGTTCATGTCTAATCAAGCTAAACATAAGAGGGTTGCTGGCATTCTTTGTAATCAACTACATTTAAATGGCTGAAACTATTTTTGTTAGACTTTTTTTCCCCTGGCTTACTTTTCACCAAACAATGTGAACCTATATACAGATAATGGAGAAATAAAAGTGTCTCTAATATGCTAGGTGTAAATGTTGATAGCCCTCTGACATTAGTATGCTTTGCAATGCTGTGCTAAAAAGTTATATATTTGATATTTGAGAATAAGCAGTCAAAATATAATATTTCCAACTTGTGCAATTTACTTGGATGTCTTCAGAGTTTTATTTTTTGTTATTTTCATTTTTAAATAATGTTCTATTATGTCTATGTTGAGCCCCTTTATGCCATTTAGAAATACGATTATACAAACCAAGCTTAATTCCATGTTATGGTAATTTATATATGAGTTTATGTTGTGTAACATACAGCAAATAAAAAAACAAATAATGATTCTGATTGAGTTAATTTTCTCAGAGACAATGCAAATAAACACTTTAATAATAAAGTCTACAATATAAAAAAGTACACAGCTTTTATGTGCTTACATTTTACCAAACAAAAGATCCAAAAATAATTTTATAAATGAGGAAAGAATGAATTAGAAATTGAACACTTGCATGTAAACAAGTTCTGACTCTGATAATGAGGTGCAACTGAACTTTGTATTGCAAATTAACATCAAATGATGCCACAAAAGATAGGAGTTTTAAGAATGTATAGAAACATGATTTTTTTCCTCCTACTGCAGGTGTCTTGAGGCACACAGGATGATTGCTAGAGCAAATTTGATCAGATTTATGCATGAAACATACTATATTAATAAAGTAGTTTTATTGCATTTGCCAGGTGGTTTCTTGTATATAAAGCAATATTCTTAAGCTTACATAATTTTTTTCCAAATTCCTTATGCCAGAATGTTGGCTACTGTATGCCTTGTACTTAGAATTCAGTTGCTCCTTGTTTTTTGTGAAATTTTAATTATGGTTAATTTAAAATTGTGATAGCCTTCTATAAATAGAAATGATATGGATTATTTTTTGAGCTTATTGTTTCTCCTTTTTTAAAAGATCTACACATAGTCCAAAATATCTTTACCTTTCTAGAAATACTACCCATAATGTTACCTCAACATGTCTATCAGGTTCTTTTCTTAGTGATGTATCTAACTTTTTCTCATTTAATACTTATAATAATTCCATGGGGAAGGTTTTGTACGTCCCATTTATATTTGGAAAACTGAGAATTAGGGAGGTAAATCAATTTGCCTAATGTCTATAGGTAATCAAAGTCAGAGTCCAAAATTTGAGTCTGATTAGACCTGACTGCAAACCAATGTTCTTTATCAAAACTCTATACTGCCTTCTTCCCTACAGCAGATCTATCTATTACCTGTCAGTTTCTGTTTTGGATTCTGATGTTAACTCAGGGAAGACAGGGTGTGACCTTGAATCTTGTCATCTTAGCATTTTTCATAATTATATTTTGATTATCACTATTGTAATTAGCAGTTTAATATCTGCCTTCCTTTTCAAAATATAATGTCTCGGAGGGTGGGACCACAGTGAACTCTTGTTAAATATTTATGAAAAGAAGAACAGACAGAAAGAATTAAAAAACTAAATGACAAAGACTAAAGATACAGGAAAGAAGGAAGAAAGGAAGGATGGAAGGAGGGAAGGAAAGAGAAAATGGACCATATCTTTCTGTATATCAAAAGCTAATTAAACACATTACTGTATTGAAGTTCAGATGAGTACTATGAAGAATCACTGGAACACAACTGGGGTATCAACTAGATAAAATGTGACACTTAAGCTGAGTCCTGAATGATAAACAGAAGGTAATTCAGATGAAACTGGAGTGATGCGGAGCAGCCAGAGCCTACTTATGTTTTCTAACTCAAGAATTTAAGATTTATCTTTGCAAGTATGAATTGTGCTGCTATAAACATTCAAGTGTAAGTGTCCTTCTTATAAAATGTCTTTTTTTTTTTCCGTTGGGTAAATACCTAGTAGTGGGATTGCTAGATCAAATGGCAGTTTTACTTTTATTTATTTGAGGTATCGCCATATTACTTTCCATAGAGGTGGTACTAGTTTGCAGTCCCAACTGAAGTACATGAGAATTCACATCTCCCCACATCTACTACAACATTTGTTGTTTTGGGGCTTTTTAATAAAAGCCATTCTCACTGGAGATAAGTGATATCTCATTACGGTTTTGATTTGCATTTCCCTGATGATTACAGATGTTGAGCAATATTTTTATATGTGTGTTGGCCATTAGTCTGTCTTCTTTTGAAAAGTTCCTGTTCATGTCCTTTGTCCATTTTTTAAAGGGTTGTTTGATTTTTTTCTTGTTAATTTTCCTGAGTTCTGTATAAATTCTAGTTATCATCCCTTTATCAGATGTGTAGCATGCAAATGTTTTCTCCCATTCTGTAGATTGTCTGTTTGCTCTTGTGATAGTTTCCTTGGCTGTGCAGAAGCTTTTTAATTTGATCAAGTCCCATTTATTTATTTATTTTTTCTTGCTGTGATTGTCTTTGGGGACTTCTTCATAAATTCTTTGCCTAAGCTGATATCTATAAGAGTTTTTCCAACATTTTCTTCTAAAATTCTTATGGTTTCATGCCTTAGGTTTAAGTTTGTTATCTATGGTAAGTTGATTTTTGTGAGAGGTGAGGGGTTTGGATCCTGTTCCAATCTTCTACATGAGGCTATCCAATTTTCCAAAAACCATTTATTGAATATGGTTTCTTTTCACCAGTGTATGTTTTTGTCTGCTTTGTCAAAGACAAGATGGCTATATGAGGATGATTTTATATCTGGGTTCTCAGTCCTGTTCCATTGATCTATGTCTTTGTTCCTGTGCTATTATCATGCTATTTTGTTACTATAGCCTTATAGTATAGCTTGAAGTCTGGTAAATTGATTGATGAGTTCCAATTTGTTCTTTTTGCTTAAGGTTGCTTTAGCTATATGGGGTCTTCTCTGCTTCTATTCAAAGCATAGAATTATTTTTTTCTAGATCTGTGAAAAATGATGTTGGTATTTTAATAGGGATTGCATTGAATCTGTGGATCATTTTGCATAGTATAGACATTTTAACAGTGTTGATTCTGCTGATCCATAAACATGATATGGTTTTCCATCTTCTCCAAAGGTTCTTGCCAGAGTGTTAATTGTTGAATCATCAGAGAGCAATCCCTTAATAATCTCTTTGTTATTCAATTTTTCTATTTCATCATTTTTGATACAGCATCCATACATATTCACCTGGGCCCTGGATATATGGGCTATATTGTAAAGTTCCTTAGTGTATATTTCCTCCTCTTTCCTATACAATCCAGGAATTTTCTGATCAGATTATATCGTGATCTGCCCCCAGTCATTGGAATATTGGCCAGGAAGGGAAGGGAGAGGAAATACTCATGTAAGGTGTGGGGCCCATGTTGTTTGGAAGGCAGAGGCCTCTGTTCATCTTTAAGCAAGGGAGAACTCTAGCCTCCAGTAAGGGAGAATGAGCCACTATTGCAGGCTTAAAGTGGAGATTTGGATAATTTGGAGATTCAAGATTTCTAAGCACAGTACCCATATGTCTCCTTGTCAAGTCTCAGGGTTCTACTTCTTTTCAATCAGGATCATAATCTTGGAGTGTTTTTGTTGATGTTGTTTGGATTTTTTTAAATAGTATAATAGTTTAGTTGTTATTATTATTTTTTACTTCAGAATATTACAGGGGTACAAATGTTTAGGTTACATATATTGACTTTGCTCTATCCAAGTCAGAGCTACAAGCATGTCCATCCCCTAAATGGTGGTTTTAAATTGAAAAAAACAGGCTAGGCTTTTTAACTACACATCTATCAGTCACTGGATGTTGTCTGCACCCAGAAAGGGGCCATAATTTTGGGCAAGGTGGCTCTATTTAGCCAATAATAATTCCTAGAGAAGTACTCAATTCTAAACTTATTAATATTAGTGAGTAACATTCCTGACAGTAGGAGAAATGAGTGGCCCGGTCTTCAAGAAGCAATCTAGGTGGTGCACCACAGTGTTCACTAAAAACAGCTACAGGACAAGGGATGACACCTATTAAGGATACTATTTTTAACAGATAATAAATTACTTGGAGATTTTTTTGATAATTAACTTATTTTAGAAGCAAAATAGCCTTAGAACTAAAACTCTAAGACAATTAATACAGCTACATTATTTAATTTGATTTTGGTATGCATGACTATTAGATGGCAATTCTTTTTCTAACAGATAACTACTTTAGCAAATAGAAAAAAGCTATAGGTAAATCTGTAATGTAACAATTGAAACTATGCTTTTGTGGCAATTTATTTCACTTATCACATCGACTCTAGAGCAATTTTTATGTTAAAAGTAACAACAAATATCAAAAAAAAAAAGCATTAAAAACATGCTTTAAAAAATTCAAGATAAATTTGTTTAGGTAGATAGTGAGGGATTCCGGGTCTCCTAGGGCAAAAGTGGGTGCTGTTGCCACCATCTTGGTCCTGCCCAACCCTAATTCTCCACGCCTGGGGAAGGAGGGAATACCTTACGGATCTGCCAATCAGAACTTGGTGCACCAGCTGCAGAAGAATGCAGAGGACTCTCTGGCCCACAAGATAAGCAGCATGGGTACCATAAAGTCCAGAAAATGACCTAGAACCCAGATGTGTAGTTAAGGCTCAGGTCATGTGACTCCCAACTGTCTAATCAAAGTGGTTCCATAGTGACCTCTGAACCACGAGGGAGGTCCCTATCCGGACACTATAAAATAGGACACAGATGATAGCCAAGCTCTCTCTCTTTGCCCTTCTTTTTGCCTGCCCTGCTGTGACAATGGGTCTGGTTGTCAACTGTGGCATATGTGCCAGGCTCTATAAACCTTTATCTTGTCCTTGCCCTATAATCCTATCTTTCTCTCCTCAATAAACCTAATTTTCATGCTTGCCTAACTTTGGTGTGCCTGGTCATTCTTTGGCCATGGGTGTGCCAAGCTGATGGTTTTAGACTGACACCTGACAAATTTACTCTCAGTAATAGAAAATAAATGTGAACATATTACTTTGCTAGGACTTCCATAACAAAGACCCACAGTCTGGGTGTCTTAAACACAGAAATTAATTTTTTCACAGTTCTGAAAGTTGGAAGTCCAAGGTCAAGGTGTCAGCAGGTTTAGTTTCACCTGAGCTCTCTCTCTTTGGCTTGAAGATGGCTGTCTTCTGCCTGTGTCCTCACATGGTCTTTTCTCTGTGCTCACACATGTCTGGTGTCGCCTCCTCTTCTTATAAGAACAACAGTATTATTGGATTATAACCCCATATATAAGACTGCATTTAACTTTAATTACCTATTTAAAGTCCCTATCTCCAAATGCAGTCACATTGAGTGGGGGTTAGGACTTCAACATATAAATTTGGGCTGGGGCAGAGGGCAAAATTTAGTCTATAATAGTGAAGTTATACTAATGTGTTCATGTTCTCTGGATGAACAGAGGCTTCTGTACATATTGGTAATTCTCTCACAAGCATAAATTCTGGGCCTTTCAAGCAATATAATAAGAATGATGATTATGTTTCCCTTTGCATTCCTACTCCACCATTGTACTTTGCTCACACACTAACACACAGCTCGGGTGCAAACACTTACACACCCGTGCACCTCACCTTTTTGGTCCAGCCAGTATTTGGACAGATTTCTAAATCAGAGGAGGTTGAGAAGTAACACTAAGAAATCATCAATATTGGAAAAGAGAAGAAAGAAAAAAGTAAAGAAAGGAACACAGAATGGGACTTTAAAGTTTTTCTTTATAGCCTCCTGTCAAAGTACTATTCTCTAAATTAAAAAAAATGAAAAAACAACACTCACACAATTAGATAGTAAGCACATATCATGATTGAGGGAACCAGAAGAATGACAAAGCTATTTCCAAAGATATTTTGAAAAACTGGCATTCTGTAATCTATGAGAAAGAAAATAAATTCTTAAATACAACATTATATTAGTTACAAAATTGGTTGACAACCTAATGGACATGAAAATATCAAATTTTGATGATATCTTCTCTATTAGACAAATAAGAAAATCACTGAATCTTATTGGTTTTCTATAAGTTACTTTCTAACTTTATGGACTTCAGAAATATCTATACCTGACTAATAGTAAATAGTATGTTAAACAAAGTTACAATTCCATGGAGAGTAGGATAACCTGAGGTGGGCCCATTGGACGATGTATAGGATGACATTTAAATGCTTAAACAATCATCTTTGCCTTATTTATTATTTTGGAATATTTATTTTTTAATATTCTTATGATGTAACCCCAAGCAAAGTGTGGCCAAAATTACAGAAAAAGAAGACACTAAAATGTTTTTTGTTTTACCCTTTCAGTTAGACCCAGATTCTTATTATTAGTACCAGACAAGCTGCCGTTACCTTGTAATTATAGTTGATTAATTCTGAAATAAATGGGTCAGCCATGGTTACATTGGTAGAACTGTGGGATTCAAATATTCTTCCTTTATAAGTCTTAAGTCCCTGACTGACAAATAATATTGGATATGTTACAGTAACTATTAAGAATTAAGAATATATGCACCTCTGTTTAAATGCTTTATAAAAAATTGAACTTAGTTCTATAAGACATTGAAAGTAGATCTTTAGGAAACAGTCTCCACTGTCTATTTAGTACAGACTATTTTTAATTTAAGATACCATCGACCGATATGGCTTTGACGTTTCTCCCAGCTTAACTAAATTTAAAGTAGGCTTCCTCTTGCTTCTGAGTCCCTGGTCACCCTCTTAAGCTGACCCTTACAGTATCCAGACAAACCATAGAGGTCTCTCTCTTCCCTCTTCTTAGAGCATTTTCTTTAGAAATCTTATAATTGTAAGTTATTTCTTTTTCCCTATGAGATGTCAATCCTTTTAAAACCCTGTCGCCAGTTTTACAACCCAAGGAATGTCTTTCTCAAGGACCTGGGAGCCATTCTATTAAAATATAATCATCAAGGAGGATAGAGTCCCTCTGAGTCTATATCTTCCAGTCTTTGTGGAAGGGCAGGTGCTAACTTCAATGGGCACTGATTGGCAAACACAGATGGCCTAATCACAGAGAAAAGCATTTGCAAACTCAGGAAATAACTCAATCTGCTCAAAGCCCATTGATTAACCTCCTCTCTACAGTTCTCTAGTACTTTTCCACTAGCTCACTCCCAAAAGGTGAGTTCAGACTGAGTCCTGTCCTTTCTCTTTATGGAAACATCCTTGTGCAAAGGATGTCTTCCTTGTCTATTTAACTTTGGTGAAATTTTTGCTTCAACAGCATTTTCTATAATGACCTCCTCGTTCCCATGTAAGATATTTCTAAAATTGTCCTATACTTTTCTGTCTTCCTTTCTGTATATTAAACCAGAGTAAAATATTAAATCAATATTTTCTCTTACCCTTTTATTCACAGAAAATTTACTTGATGAATTGAGTCAATATTGTGATACTTATTACTTGAGAAAAATAACTTGTAAAAATAACCCTTTGAGATTCTAACTCTAAATGAAAGGAGAAGCAAAACTTTATATTGTATTTGAACCAGTTGACTCTTTAAATAGAATCAAACAAAGGATATAGATTGGCAAAAATTTACTCTGACATAATTTTAACACAAAAGTAAAATAAATTTTCTATTTGACCAATTTTAACAAAAATCTTTGAAAATAGCACATTATCTGTTTAAAGATTCACCAGATAATTGAAAGCTAATTTGTAATTAGCTGGATATTGTAAAATAATAAATTCTCACCTTGGAAAGGTGAAAAGAATATGTGATTTTTATGATGTTCCAAAATGTTTGGAAGCAAAGGTGATGTCTGAAGAAAGATATGTTCATGATTAAATGATTCATTCTTATGAAATATTAATAGAGTCCACAACAGCACTATATAAAAATGAAATTACTTAACTCTGGTTCTGACATTCCCGTCTCCCAGCAGCAAATAAAGATGTTACTTCCTTCAGATCTCTAATTTGTGGAAAAAAAAATACAAAAACGCTCAGATAGAAGAACCAAGTTTATTTGTCATCAAAGCCTCAAATGTGTTTTTTGAAACAACGGATTCAAAAAGATTGAACATTGACCATTTCATTATATTGAAAAGGAGTCACTTAAACCAGTAGGGATTCTTTAAATAGCATGTTCTCCTATTGTATTTAAAATATATTTACACACCATTAACTACTTGAATGAGAACTGGGAATAGAGAAATTTAAAGCCTGAGAATTAAGAGCCACTGCTATGTAAATATCAGAAATAAAGATGAAGCATTAGTCACATAAGGCATCTCAGTAGTAAAGTGAGAAAATTCACTGATAGTTCATTTCTACCTAACTCTACATATACATATTTCCAATATTCTGTAATCAGCAATGAATTTTGGGTCTTTTTGTTTTATAGTGTAGATGAAAAGTAACTCTCATAGTTTCTCAGAACAGACTCCTGTTACAAATGACAGATTAATAAGAGAAAAACAAACAAGTTTATTGACATGTATATTTCATATATACATTGGAGGCACCCAGAGAATGCGTAGTTCTCAAAGAAGTGGCTTTGAATTCCATCCAGTTTCTATAGCATCTTCAACAGAGAACAGTCAATTTTTAGAGAAGGGACAAGGCAAATAAAACGATTTTGAGTCTCAGTGGGCGGCAACTTGGGGGAAGGCAAGTAACTGGCAGTTAAAAGTTAGTAAGTTTGTTAATTTAGATTCTTCCGGTATCACGTCCAGGCCTGTAAGAGTCAAAAGCTGCCTTCAGTGGTTTGTCTTTGTTCTCCCTGGTGGAGAATGGAGCAGATACCTTTTGTTTTTGTGAATCTGTATCCTGCTTTTGGTCAAATAGAAGGAGGGCAAAGAGCTTTCCTGAATTTGCTTCTTAATTGTCTTTAGTGTAACAGCCCTTCATATTTAATGTGAGGCATATGCTGGTTTCCCACAATAGTTAATAAGCTTATTGCAAGTAACCAGAGGTCCCCACTTACATAATCTTTCTGGCGCTTTGAATTATTGTCACTAACATATTGGATTTCCACTAATATGATGTTTTCTCCCCTATCTCTCCCCCATCTTGTCAAAAAAAAAAAAAAAAAAGAAAGAAAGAAAGATTTGGCCTCTGTTTCAACAGATATTTGTTGAATACCTACTATGTGCAAGAAATGTTCTTAGAGTATGCACAGGTGAACAAGACATACGGGATCGCCATTCACGTGAAGCTGATATTCTAAGGATAGGAGATAGTCAGAGCTGAGAAGGAATATAGAGCAGGGAAGTGTGGGATGGGGCTACTATTTTAGATTAGGTGATAGGGAGGCTGCTCTCGTCAAGTGGTATTTGAGCAGAGACCTAAATGGAGTGAGTGTGGGAGTCCTCCAGATAATTAGGGAAGAGTGTTCAGGCAGAGGGAATAACAAGTCTTAACTAAGGCAAGGCTTGGCACATTTAAGGAGCAGCAAAGAGGTCATGTGTTCTTGGAAGTTTGTTTTCTGTGTCTGCTGTAAAAAAATTTACAAAAATTCACAGGTTTAATACAACAAAAATCTATTCTCCCATACTTCTGGAGACTAGAAATCTGAAATCAATGCTTCTAGGGGCTCCAAGTATTTCTGTGCTTGTGACTACATAACTCCACTCTCTGCCACTGTTTTCACGTGGTCTTCTCCTCTGTGTCTGCATCTTCTCTTTTGTGTTTTATAAGAATACTTGTCAGTGGATTTAGGGCTCACTCAGATAATCCATGATGATGTCATCTCAAGATCCTTTACTTAGTTACACCTGCAAAGACCCTATTCCAAATAAGGTCATATTCCTAGGTTCCTGGGATTAAGATGCAGAAATTTGTTTTGGAGGGCTACCATTCAACCAGTTAATCTCATCTTGACAAAGATATTGTTCAGGGAAGTTACTGTGATTTGAACCAATATCAAGTGTGCTTCTCAGGAGTTAGCTTAAAATTTATAGTAAAATTTAGGGATTCTGCCCTTGTCTCCAGGCTAGATCATACCTGCAATTTGAAGACTCCTTCTCTTCCAGGCAGTAAAAAGTTCCACTACTTACCAGAGGTTTAGAAATACACTAATGCAATAGTCCATTGGTATGATTGACAGTTCCACTACACTCCTGCGCTTATGTCCTGACACACTTTGCTGCTGCTAAATCTAGGGAAAGTATCAAGTTCCCACTCCCTTTTTTAAACTCACATTGTTTTGGCCACTTAAACACATATACCTGTACTCATAAAATTTTTGTTGCATTTGATTTCTTTCCCCTGCTAGAGCTTTGCCCATATTAGCAGAGTCACTTATGTCTACTTAGTGTACCCCAGTCCTACATGAGAAACAGAATCAATATCTGTTAATGCACATGGACTCTGGAATCCCATGGGAGGGGACACAGCATTTTGGCCATCAAAAACAAAATTTTGTAAGTATTAATAATTATTGAGGAAAAAACATCTTTTATTATTTTCCTAGAGTTTTGAGTCTATATTGACCATTTCGACTGGTTGACAGGAAGAATTTTTAGATAACTATTTGGAAAAGTGTGTTGGCTCCAAGTAGGCTCAAGATAATGTTATTCTGTGCTTCAACTTATTTTTAGTTTCTGAATATAAGATTAAAAAATATGTTCATATTAACCTGACTTTTGAATTTTAACAAACTTCCATGTCTCTGATACATTTGCTTTTCATTCTCTAATCCTAAAACCATGTATAATGACAATTCTTTATCTTTTGAGCCATAATTCAACACTTAGGTATTTAAAGTTCAATAAACAATGTAAAAGCAAATTCATGTATTTCCCTTTCACACATAATTGTCAGAAGTGTGTTTTGTGCTATGGAACATGCTGTCAGCAGAACAGCAGTATCACTTCTCCCTGCCCTGGCACTCCCTGACACCTGCTCTTGCTCGAGCTTGACTTATCTCTGTATTAAACATCTCCTATTATTCCCATTGTTAATTACAAACACAAGCAAAAACGATAATTATAAATAGACAGCGTTATCATTAGGAATGGAATAAATCCCAAGCTTCTGTTGGGCAGTTTATTTGAGCCATAAATGATCTCTATGGCACTGTTTACTCTGCCTCTCCCACAAAAATGGGTATCTGAATTTGGCATAATATGAACTAATAAAAAATAATATTTTTAGCATTAACTTCCTCAATTCAAATGTAGACAAGTAAGGCAAACTGAGCCTTCTAAAGTTTTGTTTTTACAATGTGAGGAATATATGTATCTTTATATTGGGTGTGTGCCTGTGTTCAATTTTGTAGGAAAATTTTTTTTTATGATCTAAACAATGTATGCATTCAGATGACTTCAAATAATGAAACACTACGATACTGAATGCAGGATGCATTTAACTTCTTTCTCACATAGGTCTTAAGAAAATAGAGCATGAAGGGATTTTTTCAAAAATGGTGTTCTATGGCCATTACCAGTTTGAAAAAAAATGATGTTCTAAGGCTTTTTATTTTATTTTTTAATACACATGAATTAATAGCTTTATTATAACCAAATTTTACTCAATTGGAATACATAATTGAAAAATAATTTTTTGCTCTGCCAGCTAAAAGGGTCTAGAAACAGTAATACTTCTGTAGCAAGCCATACCTACCACCTAAATCTTGGTTTCTAGAATCATTTCTCCAATAAAGAAAGCCAGAGCTCCATGGAAAAATGGCTGGTTATAGTTCTGGCACAAGGAATATATAAGATGAGCCCAGAATATCATTTAGTATCTAAAAGTAAGAAAGTACTCAAAAAACTATACTGATGGGGCATGTCAAAAGGGTGCAAGAACCAACAGAAAGAGCTCCCAATGACTAAAAAGATAAAAATTTGAGCAATAAATTAATATAATAGTAATTGTAACCCAGAGTATAATATAAATATCTATGAGTCATCCTTCTATATAGAAATAATTGAATAAATAAATGAATAAACAAAGAGAATAGCCAAACATCCCTCGCAAAATTCCAAATATTTTTGTAAATACTTTTCCTCATGGAGGTGGAACAACTCATCCCTTAAGTATGGACTGCAGGTAGTTAGCGGCTTCCTTCCAAAGAGCACAGTATGGAAAGGGGGAAAAAAAGCAGTGTAGGAACCCGACAAACACCACCTCAAGCCATGTGATCAAAGTTAACATCAACAGCAATAAATCATGTTGATATTATGTACCCTGGATATGATGTGATGAAAATGAAATTTTACCTCTGTGGTCCTCCACACAAAACCACATAATCTCTCTTTAATTATGGGGAAAATAAGATAAATTTCAGCTGAGAGAAATTCTACAAAATACCTGATGAGTACTTTTCTCAAAACTCTCTAGGTCATTAAAAACAAGAACACTATTAGAAGCTGTCACAGCCAAGAGGAGTGTAGGGAGACACGATGATTAGGTGTAATGTGATATGCTGGATGCAATCCTGAACAGAAGATGGATATTAGGCGATAACTAAGAAAATCTGACTAAAGCAAGGGCTTTAATTAATAATCATATGTCATTATGGTTTCATTAGTTGTGATGTCAACAATAGGGGAAACTGGGTGTAAGATATAAGGGATATCTCTATATGTATTTGTAACTTTTTACAGTCCCACAAACTATTCTTAAACAAAAAAGTTTATTA
Organism: Lepilemur ruficaudatus; assembly: GCA_963574885.1. Lineage (NCBI taxonomy): Eukaryota > Metazoa > Chordata > Mammalia > Primates > Lepilemuridae > Lepilemur > Lepilemur ruficaudatus. Next base: position 33,733 of record CAUYRT010070990.1, read on the forward strand.
ATAAACTGTAATCAACTATGCCTTTATAAAACAGTTAAGAAATAAAGAAGAAAACTCTAGAAATACTGGAAAATAGCATTTCCAATCCATTGAACATTCAGGAATTTCTTAAAACAGACTTGATATTTAAAAAAGAAAACTATATATGACAAAAGTCTTTCAATTATTTTTGAGGCAATAGGATGTACTGGAATTCCCTACAGAGAATCACAATTTTTTTCAGAGTTACTAAACAAATAATGATATTTCCACATCTCTAGTTATGTGTATTCATTCATAATCATTTCTTCATTCCTACTTGTGACAATAAACTTTAAATGCAAATGGCTTGGCTTTCTGATTAAAGCATACACAGTTAAAAGCTCTTTGGGTATCAAATAAGTGAATTCCATCTTCTGGGGAAGTGCTCAATATGTTGTACCAAATTAAGACATTTAAAATGGTGACTCTAGGGATCACTTAATTAGTAAAGACTCCTGAAATCAATTCAAAGAAATATCTTTCCACTATGAGTAAATGGAAAATGTTTATTGTCCTTTACTCAAGGAAAATAAACTGAAATGCAGAGGTTGATATTCAGTAATTCAATTCTCATCTAGTTTTCTCCCTGTGTGGACAGGGTCGAAGAGGCCAAATTACTTGTCACAGCACAATGATCCAGTTGGGATTTCATCTAATGAAGGGTGAAGCCCTCTCAGAGATTTCTGAGCTACTGCAAAAGGGCAGTAAAATTGAGAAACTAACCTTTTCGTTTAATGGTACTGTTTATGTCCCTAGAATAAAGCGTGTCTACTGAAGGTATTTCCTATGAGTCTATTATGTTCACTACATTCTAAAAGAAAATTTCAATTGCAATGCTCATTTAAATATTAAAACAAGTATTTAGGGAACTGCAACTAACATTTGAGTTGAGAAGTCACCTACAAGATGAGTTCTATTAATACATTCTTTGAAGCCAAATTCAATTACTTAAACAAATATTTACCAATCACCTTCTAATGGAAGTTTCTTTGCTAGTAAGGCACTCCAGATTTTCATGAACTAAGAAATCAACAAAGCACATAACACTAATTGTTGCTATTGCTATTTGAGTTAATTGACATGGTGACATGATTGGAAAAAAATCCACAGGCCTTCCCCTTCCCTGTAGATAGGTGTCCATAATGTTTTTGGTGCCATGAATTGTTCAACCCTCTAATGAAGCTATGGACTTTTTCTCAGAATAATGACATAAAGTATAAAGTGAAAAAAGAAAACCAATTACATTGATATAGTCATCAAAATATTTTAAAGAAATGTGTTATAGTAATATATTAATATATGCTGTTTTATTAAAACATTAAATAGTAATACTAGGCAATAGACATAACAGCTACAGTAATTTTGAAATAATGATGAGCATAAATATTATTTAAATGTATCTGCAAAGACCATAATTTGACATGAAAGCATGTGAAGTTTCTAATGGTAACAAAATAGTAAATACCTCAAATACTATTTTGTTTTATTTTGCCTTTATTCATAATTGAAGAAAACGATATACATTGCCTTTCCTTTGTTTCCTATGAAGCCAATGCTCCTTGCTGAGAAAACTTGCACTCATTGTTTATCCTGTCTAGAACGATCTTTCTCCACAATCAGTAGGACCAATTCTTACTTGCCCTTCACATCCCAGCTTCAGTTTGTCTTCCGTGTAAAGGCTTTCCTTCACCTCTAAAACCAGGGCAGGAAATCAGTTACTCCTACACTTAACTCTCCTTAAATCCACTGCCTCTTTATTCCTCAGTAGGTTTCTTTCCTTTTATTTCGCTCCTCTAGCTGCTTTACCTAGACTATTTTCTGGCACAAAGTAAGGACTCAATCAATATTTGTTGAGTGAATGAAGGGTGATATCTTCCCATTTGTGCCCTACAGTTCACAACCAGCTTCCTAGACTTACAATGTGGTAATCCGAGAAGTCTGATGCAGAGTGCGAGGACAGGAGGAGAAAAATCGCTATGCTGCCATTGTCCTCTGCAGTGGGAAATGCCCTTTTAGATCCACTCTTCTTTGCTCTTTACTCCGGCATAAGTCCAAGCAATTATGTACTAAAAGTAGAAACGTGGGATCCACATATCTTCATGTAAATTTTCTCTCTTTATTTTGGATTTCCTCAAGGATTTAAAAACACCATATCAAGAAATATAAAAACATTCAAATTCTTTGACTCCATGATTCTTCTTTTGTGAAACCAGAAATAATTCTTGATATAGAAAAGAGTTTCTGTATACGGATGATCATAACAGTGTGACTAATACCAGAAAAAAAGAAGAAATTAAATTAAGTAATAAATAAGGAATACAAATGTAACAGAATATTAGGCAATCATTAAAACTATTTCTATAAAGAATTTTCAATGAATAAAATATTCTTATGTTATATTCTTAAGTAAAATAGGTACATAAAAATTTTATCTATAGAATGACATTATCTATAGAGTGATTGATCTATCAGATCTATCACTCTGTCCAACAATCATCTATCCATATAGATCTTTTAGTACATTTATTTATTAACTTAATAGCTATTCAAAATAATAATCACATATAAAATTTTAAAATGCAAAGAAATAACACCAAAATTGTAACTAATTATCTTTGGTAGAAATGCAGATGCTTTTGTCTTCTACTTGCTCTGTTTTAGAATCGTTTGAATTTTCTGAGCCTACATTAATTTATAATGTGAAAATATATTTAAATCAGGGCAGTACTAAGATGTTCATAGGTCAATCCTTTTCCCTGCTTTATTATTATCATTTTGTTCTGAGCTAGTGTGGCCTAAGGGAGATAATAGAAGATTTGATTTTACACGCTAATTTATACATGAGATTGTTTGGATGGAACCCCTGAGGAAGAATGCCAGCAGAAGGGTGGCTCTGGAGTGGCCAAAACATGACGTCAAAGCAGCTACTTCACCAAGTAAAGTAGATTAGACTAAAAAGTATGTTCAAGAGATTCTAGGACAAATGTGATTCATGCTTGTATATCTTAAAGTTCTAAACCTGTTTACTCATGTCTGTTTCCTTTATTCTTTAAGACTTCAGTTCCTGAAATTGTAGACATCTTTTTCTATCCTTTAGTCTATGCTTTTAGATGGCAGAATTACAATGCATCAGTGCTCAAAGGAGCCCTACATGGCCCAGGAATGGGCCTGTGTTACAGTAGGAGCAGCCAGTGAGAAGTGTAGCCGTGGTGTAAATGCACTGATGAATTTCAAACGGAACATCTGGGGACCTCAGTCAATAACACTTTCTAAGTTGGAGGTCTGAGAGGAACATTTTTTGTGTGCTACACAGATCTTCTCCGAACAGGATTAGAGGATGGCATATTGATGCATCTGTGGATCTCTCTTCCTGAGGGGAAACTTAGAGGAGGGAGGTTAGTAGGATGAACTGCAGCCCCCTCACTGCAGTTGATCTGAGGCCTCCCACTGATCCTCATTCCCTCGCTCGCTCCTTCATTTCCAGTCTCCATTCCAATCACACTCAGCTATCACCTCAGCACGTCTTGGAAGCATGACCCAAACCTTCATTCCTGAGAGGACTGAACCCTCTGCAGTCATACCTTTCTCAGGCCAGGTTTGTTGCACGAGTTTAATCATGCTTAAAATGGGGCAAGGGAGTACCTACAGACATCCTAGAAGATCACTTACAGTCTACACATTTCTGCTGCCCCTAGTATGTAAAAGAAGCCCCACCTCCTCTCCGTAATCAGGGACAACTACCCCTGCCTATATGGTGACTCCTCATCTAATTCTCAGGCAGAGGGAGTCCAAAGTGCCCTGGAAGCAGCTGTTGCTTGTTGTTCAATAAATCTCCTGGCATGAGTATGACCCTTTGGGAACAAGGACCTCCAACTCATAGAGTTGGGAGACAGAAAGCACAGACTCCACCCACAAGTCAGTCATCAGTAACGATGGCAACTTGGGCTACTCCTGCTTACTCCCGTTGGTTTCTGGTGTCATGTATTCTTCCTATTACACAGAGTCATGCAGAGATCTCTGATACTTCATCTTAAAGGATGGCATTACATCCTTTCCATGTTTTGTCACTGAGATGGTATTTTAGTTCCACTTTCGGGAGCCACTACAACACTCTATGAAGATGATTGCCTCTGGATGGTGAAGATATGATACACTCAGTGGAGCTCATGTTGATGGGCCCACTCCTGTACTTTCATACCTGTGAAGTGAGTTCCCATTTGGATTCTGTTATGTGAGGTTCCATGCCTGTGAATAAATTACTCTGTAAGCTCCTGGATTGTGGTACTAGTTGAGACTCTGCAAGCAAGAAAGCAAACCCATACTTGGATGCACATTCATTCCAGTGGGGATGAACCACATATCTTTCCAGAGTGGAAGAGCTTCAATTTAGTTGACTTTCCACAAGGTATGCAGTTGGTATCCACAAGGAATACTGCCATATCTAGTGATCAGCACCGGGGTCTGTTTTTGGAAGATTGGACTTTCAGAAGTATCTGTCTCTGCTACGAGGGCTGTTTCATTTCCGCACCTATTGTGCCAGGCCTGGAGAGGATACAGAAGAGGGGAAAGTGCTGTTCACCCTCTCATGGGTGACATGCTGTATTAGTTTTCTAGGACTGCTGTGACCAAGTTCTATAAAATGGCTGTCTTACACAGAAGAAATTTACTGTCTTACAGTTCTGGTAGCTAGAAGTCCAAAATCAAGATGCCCACTATGTTGATTTCATCTGAGGGCTGTGAGGGAGAATCTGTTCTATGACTTTCTCCTAGATTTTGGTAGCCTCAGGCATTCCTTGACTTATAGATGGTATTCTTCGTATTGTCTTTCTTCTGTGTTTGTCTGTATCTGTGTCCAAATTCCCCCTTTTTATTAGGACATCAGTCATATTGGATTGACTTCATCTTAACTAATTACATCTACAACGACCTTATTTCCAAATAAGGACCTTTTGAGGTACTTGGGTTAGGACCACAGCATCTGAATTTGGAGGGAGATACAGTTCAACCTATAACACATGTGGGATCTGAAGGCTCTTTATGAATTCTTGACTGTCCAGTCTTATATTCTACCCCTTTGATCAAGAATCCCTTAAATACATTCCCAGAGGTGTTTTTTCTGGCTCCTGATAGCCAAATGACACTGCAGTAATTCTATAGCCAGGCTTTAAATCTTACTTCCACTTATTTTCATTTACTAGTTGTGTTGCTTTGACTGAATTACTTACTTTTCCTATATCTCAGTTTCCTTATATGTAAAATGGGGATGATAATACCAGGACCTGTCTCAGACAATAGTTATGAGTACTGTATGTAACATTATGTATAGGGTGCTTATCACTTTGCCTGCACACAGCAAATACTTAAAAAACATTAGATAATAGCAGTGCTACTGCCCTCATATAAAGGATAGCTTGGCTACCCACTATCTTCTGGCCATCTTAAAAGTGGTACGGTACTCTGAGATGACACTAGATCAAACAACTGCTCATCTAAAATATTGAACTACAAAAGAAGCTACTAACAGTTTCACTCCAAGGACTTTGTGATATATATACATATATATATATACACACATATATATACATACACACACACACACACACACATATATATACATATATATATACTGAGTAATTTCAACAACTTTCCAAACCATTACAGGGTGGCGCTCCTTACCATGGTGGCTCTTAGCTTCCAGTCCTTTACAGCCAAGTTTCATTATGATGGAACATGCTGCATTGTAGAAGCTTCTGTCAGCTCTCTTTGTGAGTTAGGTCTTTTCACTTGATTGTAAGGCTGCAAACCATAAACTGTCTCTTTTAGCTCATGATGAGCTGACCTTTCTCATGCAACAGGGGCTTCTGGTTAAATGTCTTTTAAGATTAGATTGAGGACTTGGGTAAGGCAGTTCTGCCAGGAAAAATGATACAGAACACATGAAAAATGACATAGCCCAAGTGGAGAGAAGGTCAGGAAAAAAAGTATGTACCTCTCAGCAGCACAAGAACAGAGCATGGATGTAACAGAACTTAAGTATTAGGAGCTAAATTTCAAGGGAAATGGGCATAGGAGACACACAAAGGCATGCCAAAGCATACCTCAAAGTCACTCCAAATAGGACCTTTGTTTGTTAGAAGCAATGGCACTAGCCAGACTGGACACAAGGGGGGAAAGCCACAAGGGGGGGAAAGATAATGAAGCTTCTAGAAGACGCCTGGGGCAGGCTTATAATGAAATACTTAGAAAATGAACGGTGGGTATTTCCAGAATTACTTTGGAGGTCATGTGATCATGTGGGCCACACTAAGCACCCCGAACACCTCTACAGTCAAGATAAAAATAACTGCTTATTTAGCAAATGTTTGAGGGCCTACTACACACACTCCAGTTAGGAGTATCTGGTGACATTTACATGGTTTTGAATCTTGGCTCCACAATTTACCAAGTGCATGACTTAGCTTCGCTGTAATTCTGTGCCTTCCTTTACAAAAATAATCATCCCTCCTGGAATTATTGTGAAAACCAAATGACCTAATTATGCAAGGTGCCTAAAATTGTACCTGGCACATGATAAACTCTCAATAAATGCAGTAATATCATTATGATTGTTTCTTAGGTACTAAGCTTTGAATAAGACATGGTCCATACCAACTGGGGGCTTGTAACCTATCAAAACCCATGACAAACCAATAGTGCAAGAAGCACTATGGCTCAATAGTGCTTCTTTTTTAGCCAGGGATAAAGAGATGATTTGATGGATTTGCTTTATGTGCAAGAAGGACTGTTAAAAAGAAAAAAATAAATGAAGATAAAATTTTGAAAAACAAAAGAAGTTGAAATTTTCTTCCTTTTTTTTGTTTGGGAAGGCAGAAAATTGAACTGAGAAATGGCTGCAGAGAAACCTTGTATTGACACAAAAGACACACTGAGTAAGCCAGAAAGCTAAGAAGCATCTCACAACTCAGGCTGGGCAAGGCCTGTGGCTTTTAATGGCACTTTTAAAAAAGAAGCAGAACACTTTTTCCTGCACTGGGCTCCCTGCCAGGCTGCAGAGGGCAGTGGTACATCAATGTGTGGGGATAAATCAAGAAGCTGCTCCCGGGATCTGGAAGGTAATGGGATGTGACCAGGTCCTTGGGATCCTGGAAGTTGATCCACTGTTCTAGGTCCTCCTCATGGTCCACATTATACACAGCAAGCCTGAAAGTATGCTGGGAACCAATTCGGTCAGTCTTTAAAGGGAAGGTCAAGTCGATGTTTATTAATGAACTGAAAAGCCCTCTATCTGCTCAGGGCACTCACACTGTTTTCCTATCTTTAGAGAAGGCAGAAAGTTAATTTTAAATTGGACCTTGAGACAAAAGACACTCTGGCAGGCCTCACTGTTCCCTTTAGATGTGACTTTTTGATGAGACAATTGTCATCACCTCTGACCAAAAAGTTAAAATTGTGTCTCCAGTGAAATGGGGACCAAATCAAAAAAATATTTTTAAACTATTTGGTTAGAATTGAACTTATTTTTCCACTAAATATATAAAGGTTTTATTTTATTTCAGCCATCCAAGTTTTCTTCATAATCTCCTAATTAAAAATTAGAAGGAAAAACTCAGCCTCTGCCTCATAACACCCCCACAATTGTGCAAGAAAATATAAAGAATTATCTCATTTTCTTATTTCTTCTCTCCTTTTCTTCCTGGT
>CAUYRT010070994.1:0-16502 GCA_963574885.1 Lepilemur ruficaudatus
AGGAGAAAAAATAGAATCAATATACCATTGCTTCTTAATCAAAGTGTGTTCTCTGGAAAATATTTGGGTTCAGAAATTATCTTGTTGGCTTCATATCAAATCCACTTTTGGAGAAATTTCATCTCAAGTTTTCCTAAACATCTTTGAGTTCCCTGTGCCAGATGTATAAATAAATGATGAGAGAGATAGGATGGGCAGGAGGGTGAAGGGAGAACCTGGGAGATAAGAAGTATGCAAGATGATATCTGACCCCATTATCCATTCACTCCTCATTCTACCTGTAGCAGGTGTCTCCACCCTACCACCGCCTAGAGAAGACAGCCTAGAGAAAAGAAAACCTGCCAAACCCAGCCCAGTAACATTCCCATTAGTCTTTGAGGTTCATAAAAGTTAAATAACTTGCTCAAGTGCACTTAGCTCATTCTATGAGACCAGTGTCACCCAGCAACCAAAGTCAGGAAAGGACATCACAGGGAAAGCATAGTATATGAAAATATCCTTCATGAATACACTTGAAAATGTCCTCACCAAAATCAAAAGCAGAGATTGACAGAATAGATGTTTGTAGTTGCTCTAAATATGTACTGTCTAGAAGAGATACACTTTACTTTCAAAGACACAAATACCTTGAACATAAAAAGATGGAAAAAGTATACTATGCAAACAATAACAAAAAGAGAGCTCAAGTGGCTCTACTAATACGGTTGGAGATAAAGATATACTTTAAGACAAAAATTGCATTTAAATACAAAGAAGGACATTTTATCATGATGAAGTGCTCAATCCAGCAAGAAGACATAATAATTAAAAACATATATGCACATAACCATAGTATTCCATAATACATGAAGCGAAAACTGACAGAACTGAAAGGAGAAAGACACAGTTCAACAATAATGATTAGAGAATTCTATACCTCGCTTTTAATAATAATAGAATTATGCAGAAGATAGCAAGGAAATAAAACATGTTAACGGCAGCACAAAAAAGAACTAACAAATATCCATAGAACATGCCACTCAACAGCAGCAGAATGCCCATTCCCCAGGATAGACCATATGTTATGCCCTCACATATGCTCAACAATTTGGAAAAGATTGAAATCATACAAAATATGTTGTTCATCCACAAAGAAATAAATTGGAAATCAATAACAAAAGGAAGCCATATAATTCAAAAGCATGTGAAAAATGAACTACATGTTCCTAAATAAAAAATGGGTCGAGGAAGAAATCCTGAGGGAAATTAGAAAACACTTTGCTATGAGTAAATAAATGCAAGATCCCAACCTTTGCAAGATGTGGCTAACTCAGCTCTTAGAAGCAAATGGATGGCTATCAATTCCTATATTAACAAAGAGGAAAGTTCTCAAACAATCTAAATGTTCATGATAAGGCAGAAGAAAAAGAAGGATGAACTAACGCAAAACAGTCAGAAGGAAGGAAATAAGACATATTAGACTGATATAAATAAAAAGAGAATAGGAAATAATAGGGAAAACCAACAAAACCAAAAGTTGGTTCTTTGAAAAGATCAACAAAATTGACAAAGGTTTACTAGCTTAAGAAAAAATAGAAAGATGCAAATTACAAAAATTAAAACTGAAACATATAGGATGTTAATACAACCTTCCAGAAATAAAAAGGTTGTGTGGAATAATGTACACAATAGCATGCCAACAAATTTGACAAACTACTTGACATGGACAAATCTCCAGAAAGACACACATTACTGAAATTGCCTCAAGGAGAAAATGAAAATCTGAATAGATTTATAACAAGTAAAGGGACCGAATTAATAGCAGATACATCTCCACAAAGAAAGACGCAGGATTAACTAGTGAATTCTACCAAATATTTAAAAAATGACATAACACCAAAGCTTCACTAGCTTGCCCCACAAATAGAAGAGGAGGGAACACTTCCCAACTAAATTTATGAGCTCAGCTTTAAGTAAATTACAAAATCAGAGAAGACATCAGAAGAAAAATAATAAACAAACAGTATCCCTTATGAATATAGGCACAAAAATCCCTCAAAAATTGCACATGTACCAAATGCAGTAACACACACACACACACACACACACACACGCAGAAGGATTATACACAAAGACCAAGTGGAACTTATTCCAGGAATCTAAGGTTGGTACAACATACAACAATCAATCGATGTAATACACCATTTTAATCAAATGTAAAAACCATGTTATCATTTCAATAGACACAGGAAACATATTTGACAAATCCAAATCCATTTCATAATTTAAAAAATGAAGAAACTGGGAAAACAAAGGCACTTCCTCAACTTGATAAAAAGACTCTACCAAAACCCCACAATTGCTATCAGTCTTAACGGCGAAAGCCCGAAAACTTTCACCATCAACAAGCAACAATGTCTGCTCTTCAGTATTTCTAGGGAATATTTTACTGGGGTTTCTAGTGAATGCGTTTAGGCAAGAAAAAGAAATAAAAGACCTCCAGATTAGAAATAAGTAAAACTACCTCTATTCACAGATAACGTGTATATAAAAGGCACTAAGGAAGCCAGAAAGGAAAATACTATTAGAATTAGTCACTGAGATTAGCAAGTTTGCAAAGTGTGAGATCAATATAAAAAATGCAATGATATTTCTCTAACTATGAATTTCTCTAACTTCTACTAACAATGAATAATACACAAAAGGAATATGAAACAGTTTCCTTTATAATAGCATCCAAAGGGGGGAAAATATTTAAAAATAAATTTTATAAAAGAAGTGCAACACTTGTACACTGAAAACTATAAAACATGATTGAAACAATTTAAAGAAGATCTAAATAAATGGAAAGGCATCCCTTATTCGTGGATCAAGAGACAATAGATCATTAAAATGATAATGGTCTACAAACTGATCTACAGAGCCAGCATAATTCTGTAAAAACATCTCAACAGGTTTTCTGTTTACCAAAAATTGACAAGCCGATCCTAAAATTCCCATAGCAACGCAAGGGACCCAGAAAAGCCAAAACAATCTTGAAAAAGAACAAAGATGGAGGACGCACACTTCTCGATTTCCCGACTCACCACAAAGCTACAGTACTCGATGTGTTGTGGTACTGGCATAAATATAGGCATCCATAACAATGTAATAAAATTGAAATTCCTGAAATAATCCTTTTCATTTAAGGTAAATCGATATTTGACAAGTGTATCAAGACAACTCCAAGGGGCAAAGAACGGTATCTTCAACAAATGGTGCTGGGACAACTGGGTATGCATGCATGAGCAGAAGATTGAAGTTGGACCACCGTCTTACACCATGCCCGAAAATGACCTCAAAATGGACGATAGACATAAATGTAAGAGGAAAACCGATAAAACCTATAAACCTATAGAAGAAAACTTTGGGGTAAATCTTCAAGACCTTGAAATAGGCAATGGTTTCTTAGGTATGGCACCCAAATCATGAGTGAAAACACTAAACACAGATAAATTGTGCTCCATTGTGACGTTACAAACTTCCGTGCTTCAGAACCTTCGATTGAGCACAAGGAAGACAACACACGAGATGGGAGAAAGTATTTGCAAATCATATATCTCAGATAGGATTTTATGCACAATGTGTAAAAAATAACTTACAATGCATAATAAACAGACACATAGCCCAAATAAAAATGAACAAGGGATTTTAAGAGACGTTTCTCCGAGGAAGATATACAAATGGTCAATAAGCAGAAGAAAAGATGCTCAATATCGTTAGTCATTAGGGAAATACTAACCAAAATCACTTTGAGACACCACTTCCCAGTCACTAGGATGGCTGAAATTGTACATATGAACAATAACAGATGTTGGCAAGGATGTGAAGCAGTTGGAATCTTAGTACATTTCTCATGGTATTGTAAATGGTTTGGTCACTTTTGAAAACAGTTTAGCAATTCCTCACAAAGTTAAACATCGAGTTACCTTATGACGTAAGAATTCCACTGCAGGTATCCATGCAAGTGAATTGAAAAAATATGTCAAGTAAAAACCTGTACAATAGTGTCTGTAAAGGCCTTATTCATAATAGCCTCAAACTGGAAACCATGCAAATGCCTATCAGCTGATGAATGGATAAACAAAATGTGGCATTGTTACAAGGCCGTTAAAAGAATGACATATTGATACGTGCTACAGTATTGATCTAGAAAACATTACGCTTGCTGGTAGAAGCCAGTCAAAAAAGGCCATCCGATCGTATGATTCGGTTTATATGAAATGTTCACTGTATGCAAAATAGAGAATCAGAAACTAGATTGGAAGTTTTCAGGGGCTGCATGAAGGGAAGGGATTAGAAGTCAATTAAATACATATGGGGTATCTTTTTGAGATATACAACTGTTCTTAAATTACATTGTGGTGATAATTGCACAACTCACTATATTTTATTTTATTTTATGTTAATAAGGGCAGCTAACATGAGATCCACTCTCTTATCTTTTAAGACAGGGTCTTGCTGTGTTGCCCAGGCCAGAGTGCAATGGCGTCATTGTAGCTCCGGCAGCCTCAAACTCCTGGGCTCAAACGATCCTCCTGCCTTAGCTTCCTGATTAGCTGGTACTACAGGCATGTGCCATGGCTAATTTTTCTCTCTTTTCTTTTTGTGTAGAGACAGGGTCTCGCTATGCTGCCCAGGCTTATCTCAAGCTCACTCAAGCGATCCGCGTGCCCTGGCCTCTCAAAGGGCTGGTATTACAGGTGTGAGCCACTGTGCCTGGCCAAGATCCACTCTCAAAATAAATTCTAAAGTGCCAACTACAATATTAACTGCAGGCACAATGTAAAAGACATCTCCAGAACTTTTCCCTCTGGCACAGCACAGCTGAAACTTTATACCCATTGAACGACTCCCTATTCACCCCTCCCTCCAGATCTTAGCAGCTGACGTTTCACTCTCTGTTGCTACGAGTTTGCCTATTTCAGATACCTCAAGTGAGTGGAATCATACAGTGTTAGTGCTTCCGTGACTGGCTTGTGTCACTTAATATAATGTACTCCGGGTTCATCTATGTATGATACCTCACATGTCAGGATATCCTTCTTTGTAAAGACTGCATAATATCCCATTTTGTGTATATATCACGTATTCTATGTCCATTTACCTCTCAACGAACATTTAGTTTCTTTCCATATAGATTCTGTGTCTTGACTGTTAGAAATAATGCCGCAGTGAAGGTGATAATGCGTATATCTCTTCAAGATCCTGATTTTGGCTCTCTGAATATATTCCTAAAAATGGGATTGCTAAATCATACGGCAGTTTTAGTTTTCATTTTCTGAGGTACCAGCACACTGAATTTCACTGGCTGTACCATTTTATATTCCCACCAACGCTGTACCAGGGTTCCAATGACTCCACATCTTTTCCCACACTTGTTACTTTTGCTTTCTTTGACGGGAGCCGTCCTAACAGGTGTGAGGTGATATCTCATTGTGGTTTTCATTTGCATTTGCCCGATGACTAATGATGTTAAGCATCTTTTCATATACCCATTGGACATTTACATATCTCCTTTCGAGAAACGTCTATGCGAGTCTTTTGCCCATGTTTAAATCAATTTATTTGGTGTTTTCTTGCCATCCAGTTGTAGGAGTTACTCATATATTTTGGATCTTAATCCCTTATCATACATATCACTTAAAATGTTTTCTCCCATAAAATTCCTAGGAGAAAACATAAGTGAAAAGTGTCATGGCCTTTCCCTTGGTAATCAGTCCACGGATGTGACAAAACAGCACAAACAATAAACGCGGTATGAGGCAAGTGAGACCACATCAGTTGAAAAGCTTCTGCGTGGCAGATGGAACAATCGACACAGTGAAAAGGCAGCCTACAGGATGGGAGCTGCACTACTTTCTGAACAGACTGAAAACCACTGCACCGTGCACATTAAAAGGGTGAGTTTTGTGGTATCTGAGCTATATCTCAGTCACTGCTTAAAAAATGGAGGAAAGAACAGTCTCTAAAAGAATCCAGAATGTTCATGACTTATTCCCAAGTTAACATACATATGTACATGCAAATATGTGAGCATGCAAATTGGAGAATTATCTGTGAATTATTAGAAAACAAATAAATATGAAGACTTGTGAGTGGAAATCAAATGTAGGAGGGGGATTCAAAAGCAACCTCTCTGGGAGAGTAGCACCACAGCAAATGGCAACGTCACAATGAGACTGTATCACAAAGAGAGGAATGAGCTTCCTGAGTGTTTCTGCCTCTCAGGCTGAGTGGCTCCTGCTTGCTTTCAGCCCTGGTTACCCAGCTCACTTACTGACTCCACGCGCAACCTGATATCCTTACGTAAGGTTTCTTTATGGTTGAACAATCCGGAGTCATCTTCTGTCGTTTGTCAACAAACACACTGATCGATGCAGACGTTGTCAGATATAGATATAGGAGTTATTTACATGCATAACGGGAAAGGAAATTTCTCAGAGTGAAAGGAGGAAACAGGAGCGCAAGGCAACACTCTGGAGCACATCAACACGTAGAGGAGTATAGAGCAAGAAGACCCAGGAAACAACTCAATGAATAGGAATTACAGGAAGAAAGATTACCAAAGAGGACGGTTTAATAGAATCCTGAAGATTTGTTCAAGAGAGAGGAAGTGGCCAGCATGTTCAATGCTGCTACGAGGCTAAGCAAGGTCAGAGGAATGATATTTTGATTTGGCATCATGTGAGTTACTAAAGACCATGAGAAAGCAAGCCCAGTGGACAGAGGGAATGGTTGACAGACATCGCAGGCGGAGATGAGGGAGTGGTGAAATCCATTTAGACGATTTATTAGGAACGTTTTTTTCTGAGGGGCAGCAGGTATAGGAGACAATAGCTGGTAGGCAAGTGTCATCGAGGGAAGGTATTTGCTTAAAATAAGGGACAGTGGAGCATAAATGTATGCTGATGTGAATAAGCACAAAAGTAGGAGAAGTTGAAGATGCAATGGGAACAGTGGTTGTCTGCAGGGATGAGAATGTTTAAGGGGTGGGAGGTAAAAATAGATCAGTAGAGATGCTGGCTATTAAATGTTTGACCCACCAGCTCCAAGATTCACACTCTTACACAAAGACGTGCTGGTAACCTATGTCTGCATGGATGGCCAAACCGAAAATAAGGGATTGGCAAAGCAGAGGTGTCCACAGCATGAGGGAATGAGGTTTGAAGTCCACGAGGTCCAGGCTAAGTAATGGAGGTTCGTACAGACTGACAAATTTGAATTTTACAAAACGTACTGGATACGGTAGACTGTGTGCCACTCATAGTCCCTTGGTGTTTGTGTGTCTGTGTGTGTTTGCGGGTTCAGAGGGAGGTGGAGACGTGGATAGATCCCCCTGGTAAGAATGACAAAGAAATCCCTACAATGAAGCAGATTAAAGGAAGCGAGTGCCTCCATTGCAGGCAAGGAAAGGGCAATCCCGAACACGGAAGAAAAGCTATGAACGGGGATTAGCCCCAAATGGAATCTCCCCAAAAGTCCCTACTTCTTGGTGGGAAGCGGGGAATTCTTCTTGGACCCTGGCCATATTTGGCCATCACTGCACACTCAGGCATTATGATTTCATCTGGTGACTTCTCACCCTCCACTGAAGTCTGGTTACTTATATAGAGTTTCTAGTCTTGTGGGTGATGAGCCCATTTACCAAAGCGAGGTAACACAAGACCGGAAGAACGGGCTCCACTTGTACTTGCCATCAAATTGGTACTTACTGATCAGCACTGTGGTGCACACATGGCAGTAAAATTCTCCAGGGATGGGGGTTGAAGGGGGAGTGAATTCACAACTATAGGACATGGTGAGCATTGTCGGGGGGAAGGGCATGCCTCTAACCCCGGCTAGGGAGAGGCAATGATATAAAACGTAACCAAAATGTTTGTACCCTCATAGTATTCTGAAATAAAAAAAAATAGATAAATAAAAATCATGAAAAAAAATGTGGCTTCTTACAAAGCGTATCAGATTTAGGACACGGCTTTTATAACAACTGTTGTGGCAGGCTGTTTTAAGGAGTTTTTCCTTGTAATTTTTGTTCCTTTTGTTTTCCTTTGTGCATTTTAGATATATCAAATGGAATGCTTTTTATACATGAATGCAAGATTAGTATAAAAGTTATAACCTTCCAAAACAATAAATAAATAAAGAGCAGAGCAGTCAAGCGAAGCCCGGCCTCCCTTGCATCACCATTCCTCCTTGGGAAACTGGTCCTGGTCATCCAGACAGAGACCAGCAGCCACGTGGACCTGGGATCCCCCAAGAGGAGGGTGGATCACAGAGGAGACCTGGCAGGGGATACTCAGGAGTGGGTGTGACACACTCTGCCTTCCCAATAGCAGACTGGACGTCTCAAAAAGACCCTGGATGTCAGGAAGAGGGGCAGACGTTAGCGTGGTTCCTCCCAGCATAGAGCCTGACTATGGATGTGGGTTGCTCGATTGGAGGGAAGATGAGGTTACCTGGATTGTTAGAACTGAGAGGTTGTAGGACATGGGAAATGGTGGGCGGTTGGGCCCCAGGCAATGAGAGTGGGGCTGGACAGATTTGGAGAGGTTGGAGGTTTTGGAGGTTTTGTGTTGCATTTCTTCACAAATAATATTGCGGGAAGTCTCACGTCCCGCAGCCTCTGGAACAGGGAGCCCATACAAAGGAGGCAGTTGGCTATTTGGGGAATGGGGGCATGGAGGAGGCCCTCATTAGTCTGGCTGTTTGCCAAAAGCCAGAGGCGACCAGAAACCTCCTTCCTCTGAATCTCCCAAGGTCCTGGTAGAACAGGGCTAGGGAAGGAAGTTGGGAGTCCTACAAACTGGTCCCATGGTCCGGGCAGGGGTCACCCGGGCTGCAGAGGAAGGAGGGAGGGGCACTGTCCTGTGTGACTCTGCCAGTGAGCATCAGAGAACACTTCTGGGGGCAGCATTTCTGAAATTGGGCCGGGACTTACTTTTGTGTCATCAAATTGGGGCTGCTAGAAAACTCTCTTCCTAGGATGCAGGCTAGAAGGTGGGAACGGTGGGGGGGGGGAGTTGGGGTGGCAGGAATCTGGATTCCACGGGCATGCTTTGGAGGTGAAAGAAATCTGGGTCTCCGAAACCATGCAGGTGCATTGTGTGGTTGTAGAAATTCCAGATGCGTATTGAACCCCCTGCTTTTCTGTTCTCCAGCAAGCAGTGAGGGGAGGGCAGGGCAGCGTGAAAGAGAATGTCCTTTTGAATCCCTGAATAGGAGCTGTGAACCTCGGAGGAAGACAGAGCACGCATTTCCCTGCGTTTCTCTTTGTCTCATCCTTAGTCCCTAGACCATTAGTCCCAGTTGCCATGGGAACTGAAGCTGAGTGTCTGATGCATTCATTGCACTGTGAGAGAAAAGCAGAGCTGGTCCTTGGAATAAAGGCCCTTGGGAGAGGAGATTTTAGCAAAGCCGTCACACTGAGAGAGTTCACAATTTGCACAGATATATTGATGACTGAGATGATTATCTCTCTCTGTCTCTTTCTCTCTCTCTCTCTCTCTCTCTCTCTCTCTCTCTCACACACACACACACACACTCACTTCATCCTGAACAGACATTGACAGTGCTTTACACTGGTGGCCCATAGGATTCTTGCGAGTGAGGTTGTGCTATGAAGGCAAAAGGAGTTGGAAAGTATGCAGTAGGGGGCCTAGGCAGGGGATCGGTTCCCTCGAGCATGCTTGTTGAAACCCATGTCTGACAGGGGAAGAGACGATTGTGTGCAGAGCTTGGAATGGGCAGACGCAGCCTGTTGGCATGGAAGGTCCCCCTGTTTAGGGTGGCAGGCCCTGGTGTGACGTATGTCCCCTGCACCCCTCACTCCTGGTTTATCCAGCTTCGTCCTCTGAAATGGTCCCTACAAGAAGTCCCAGGCAGGACTTGGGATGGCGGATCCTTCTTTCCAGAGGCAGGACAGGGTTCCCAAACCTGGCCATTTCCTCCTCCCTCACGGCCCTTCATTCCGCCTCCTGCTCTTAGGCTGTGCTCACCTATGGCCCCTGGAAAAGGACGTCTCTCCCCGTCCCTTCCTCTCCCTCACCCAGGTCCCTTCCTCTGCCCTCTCTCCTCCTACCTCACCTCAACATCCATCATCACCCCTCATCTCTCCTCTTTCCCCTCCCTGTCTGCTGCTGGCCCTGAGGCCCTGCACCCCCGCTGCTTTCCCACAGGCCTTGCTGCCTCCCCTCCCCTCTTTCCTTTCTCACTCTTGTCCTCCCTCTTTTCCTCCCTCCTTCTGTCTGCCTTTTCTTCCTCTCCCCCTCCCCTTCCCCTCGCCCCCCGCTACTTGAGGAGTGACTAACAATCAATTCGTTCGGTTATGCCAGGCCTAACGTGGGCCATGTGCTGGAGCTCGGAGCTTTGAGCCTGGTAGGGCGGGCACATCGCAACCTCAGCCACGGCCTGTCTGTTCCCCGGCAAATTACAGGAGATGATGTGGGATTAGGTGACAAGGAGCTGTGAGCGTGGACAATAGGGGAAGTCGCTTCTGTGGTGGGCTCAGACAGGAAAATGTCACTGGCGGTTGTTGTTCTGCCACCCAGCACCCGCGTGTTGCCTCTTTAGGGAACTGCCTTCCCTTTTATGTTGGGGCCAGTGTCCTCTTCTGCCTTTTGCAGCGTGATGGGATGCGCTCTCTCTCTCACGGTGTCCTGCCCTCCACCACTCAGGTGCGGACACGAGTCCAGCCGGATGCCCACTCCCTGCAGTCCGACTAATCCACGGCCCGAGCCCGGTGCTGCTGCCACTTCCCCGTGGACCCCCGTTCATGCTACCAGGCTCCCCAGGGCACCTTTGTCCCCGTGCTTCCTTCACCCCCCTACGCTCTCACCCTCACCCCTTCCCTTTCTTCCTCCTCCCCTCCTCCTGGCTGAATTCCTTTGTTTTTAAGGCTCAACCCCACAAAGACAAAGAGGATGGGTGAGGAGACATTAGAAACACAGTGTCAGGAGATGGAAAGGCGACAGATGGGTCATATCTGACTGAGCTCATCTGGGAGAGCTGGTCTTCCACCAGCAGTGAGGAAAGCTGAAAAGCAACGGACTTTAACCCCTTCACCAGACCTTCCAGCTGTCTGCCAGATCAGCGCTGGCCCATGGCCCTGCACGTTGAGGGTGATGGTAGGGGCTGTCCATCGCATGACTGCTCTAAAGTATGCTTAATGACCATTCAGACACCATTTAGACAGCTCCGTGGAGTTTGGCAAATCCCTCTCTGCCAGTTCTGTGAGATTAAGGAGACATTGACTCTCTGCAGATTGATGGACTTTGGAACTTCCGGCTCACTTGAAGGCATATGCCCAAACCCAGAATAGGGATTCAACTTACTGCCCACAGACGTTTCTAAGGCCTGGCCTCCTTTGGACTTTGGGGTCCGATTGCTGGCATCTTGCCCTTTCCCACACATGCGGGAGGGTCTTCCCGGTGTAACCTCACCTTCCCAGGGGAGGAGACTTAGGGATATCGGCAGGCAAAGGCCTCTCACATTTCCTTTGTCAATTGAAAATAGTTTCTGATTTCAATATGAGTTTTTCTTAGAGCTACAGGTTACTTAGGAGAATATAGAGGGGCCTTTCTAATGATCTTTGTTATTAATTTCTAGATTCCGTTGTGGCATTGTGGTTGAAGGATATACAAATCACTGAAGCATCAAATCTTTGTGGACACTCCTGGGATGTTGTTTATTTAAATATCTTCACATGAGTTTGACAGAGTGAAATACGAAAAGGGAATCACCCCGAACGTGAATGTCCCACTCAGGAAACTGTCACATTGCAAACATCTGAGTAAGTACCATCTGGGTCAGGAAATGGGGTCCTGTTGCAGGGCACGTTGAGTCACGCCTGTAATCCCAGCGCTTTGAGAGGCTGAGGCGGGAGGATCGTTTGAGGCCAGGAGTTCTAGACCAGCCTGGGCAACAGGGCAAGACCCTGTCTCTACGAAAAATTAAGAAAAACAGCTGGGCATATCGGTGCGTGCCTGTGGTCCTAGCTCCTGGGGAGGCCAAGGCAGGAGGGTTGCCTGAGCCTAGGAGTTCAAGGTTACAGTGAGCTATGGTCGCACCACAGCTCTCCAGCCCATGCATCAGCGTGAGACTTTGTCTACTGACTTGACATTTTCCACTGTAATGGATTTTTGCCTCTGTGTGACCTCTTTACACACAGGAGAACCGTTACAGTACACATTTTAACAACCGGGCTTTCTTTCGGCAACGTTGATTCTATTTATTGCTATTTATTTTTGTTGTCGCTTGCGGCTGTATTTCATTTCTTTTCAGTACTCAACAGTATTTCCGTGTGTGGGAATATATATAGCACAATCTATTTATACCTTCTATTTCTGATGGACATCTCAGTAGTTTCCAGTGCTGGAGTGTTACGTTTATCACTGTGCGAACATTCCCATACCTGTCCTTGGTTTAGCACGTGTGTGCTTTTAGGGCTGTACTTGCCGGATCACTGTGCCGGATCACTTCTTCCTCCTTTGTCACACTGAGTGGTGGCCGTGGCTATCTCTGGATCCTGTTCCTGATCTCGGGGGAGAGCTTTCAGCATTTCACCATGACGTGTGACTGTCTTTGTAGGCTTTTTTATTTTTTCTTTCTTCTTTGAGACAGAGTCTCCCTCTGTTGCCTGGGCTAGAGTGCCGTGCCGTCAGCCTAGCTCCTAGCAACCTCAAACTCCTGGGCTCAAGCGATCCTCCTGCCTCAGCCTCCCTATAGACATGCGCCACCATGCCCAGCTAATTTTTTATATATATATTTTTAGTTGTCCAGCTAATTTCTTTCTATTTTTTTAGTAGAGGCTGGCTCCCGCTCTTGCTCAGGCTGGTCTCGAACTCCTGAGCTCCAACGATCTGCCAGCCTCGGCCTCCCAGAGTGCTAGGATTACAGGCCTGAGCCACCACGCCCAGCCTCTTTGTAGGCTTTTCAAAGATAGTCTGATTGAATTAATAGAGTTCCCTTTAATTCCTCGTTGGCTAAGAGTTTTTTATCATAAGTGGATGTGCATTTTTTAAAAAATCCAGCCCATGAAATACTTTTCCTGCTTCTGTACAGAGTATAATCTTTTCCCTTAATACATTACTTCTGTGATGTACCACTTCGACCACTTCATTTCTAGAATACTCTTGAGTTGTTTGTGACATATGTTTTTAGAGATATAGCTGGATTTGTTTTGCTAATGCTTCATTTAAGATTTTTCTCTCAGTGCTTATGTGAAAGACAGGCCTGTGCATTTTGTTCCTTGTCACGTTCTTTAGGGCTTGGGCCTCATGAAATGAGATGGAAAGTGTTTCCTCTTTTATATACTATCTGGCGAGAATGTGAGATTGACATCGACTCTCTCTGAAACGTTTTGTGGAATTAATTAGGGGAGCGAACGCAGTCTGGAGGTTGCTTTTGCTGTTGCTGCGGGTGCTCTCTGCAGATTCCATTCATGTGGCATTCACCGGCCAGTTCAGACGTTCCCTTTGTTTTGTGGCATTTTGCTGTGTTTCCTTGAAGTGCGTACGTGATATCTAAATTTTCAAATATATCGGCACGAAGTTATTCACGGTGTTGACTAATGATCTCCCTACTACCTTTACTGTCCGTCGCCGTGTCTCCTCACTCATTGCAGACATTGGTTATTTCATGATTTCTCTCTCCTTTCCTCGGACACATGCAAGCCGTGTATCCATCCCATCGTCAGCAGAAAGAACCAACTTTTGGCTTTGTTGTTTTATCTGTAACTGATGAGACTTTCATGCTTACTTCGTTCCTCTGCTTGCTTTAGGTTTACTCTGCTGTTCTACTGAAGTTTTGAGAAAGATGCATGGGTCATTAATTTCTGCCTTTTTTCATGGAATATAGACATTTAAAGTGTATCCTACAAGTTTTCATTATTATTCAGTTTATTACATTTTGTAATTTTATTGATGATTTCTTCTTTGAGGTGTGGGTTATTTAGAAGGATAGTTCTTAGCTTAAAAACATAGAAAGGATGACTTTTATTTCTTTTTCTTGCCTGATTGCTCTGGTGAACCTCCAGTACTCTGTGGAGCGGAAGTGGCAAACGCGGGACCCTTGCCTCGTTCGTGATCTCAGAGGAACTGCTTTCACCCTTCTGCCGTGAACTATGATGTTCACAATGGACTTTTCATGTCTGGCATTTATTATGTGGAGGTAGGTTCCTTCTATTCCTCGCTCGTTGAGTGTTATTGTCATAAAAGGTATTGAATTTTGTCAGAAGCTTTTACCGCAGCGATGGAGATCATCATGTGGTTTCCGTCCTTCATTAGGTTGATGTGGTGCACTGCATTCACCGACTTTCACGGGTTGAAACTTCGTTGCATTCCACGAAGAAATCCCACCTGGTCATGGGCTTTTAACCCGCTGTTCAATTCGGTCTGCCAGACGTTTGTCAAGTATTTTTGCGCAAACATTCTTCTGGAACGGTGGTTCTTTTTGTCCCCCCTTCCCGCCCCTTTCTTTTCTTGTAGTCTCTTATCTGACTTTGGTGTCGGGGTAATGCTGGCCTCTTAAAATGAGTTGGAAGTGTTTCCTCCCGTTCAATTTTGGAAGAGATTGAGGAGCGTTGGTGTTGATTCTTCTTTAACTGTTTTGTAGGATTCTCCAGTGAAGCCATCTGGGCCCGAGGGTTCTCTGCTGGGAGGTTTTTGATGAGGGATTCAGTCTCCTTCCTAGTTATCAAGGTCTGTTCAGAATTTTGATCTCTTCATGGTTCAGTCTCGGTAGGTAGCATGTGTCTCAGAATTTCCCCATTTCTTTTAGATTATCCCATTGGTCGGTGTGTGATTGTTCATACTATCCTCTAATAATCTTTTTCTCTTTCTGTGTCAGTTGTAATGTCTCCTCTATCACTCTGATTTTAGTAATTTGAGTCTTCTCTGTTTTTCTCAGTTAATCTAATTAAGGGTTTCTCCATTATGCTGATCTTTTCATAGAAACCAGCTCTCAGTTTCATTGATTTTTTTTATTATTATTTTATTATTCTCGGTTTCCTTTAGTTCTGCTCTAATCATTATTACTTCCTTCCTTCTGCTAACTTTGCTAACTTTGGGTTTACGCGGTTTTCCCATTTCTAGTCCTTTGAAGATAAAGTTAGGTTGTTGATTTGAGATCTTTCTTCTTTATTAATCTAAGCGTTTACCCCAATAAACACCCCTCTTAACATTGCTTTTCCTGCATCTCATAAGTTGTGCAATGTTTTGTTTTCGTTTCCATTTGTCTGAAGATATTTTCTAATTGGCTTTGTGGTTTTCTCTTTGACTTGTTAATAATTGGAGAGACTGTTTTTAATTTTGAACTATTTGTGAATTTTTCTATGTCCTTCTGCTGTTGGTTTGTGGTATCATTCCGTTTGGGTCAGAAAAGCTACTTGGTATGATATCAAACTTCTTAAATTTGCTAAGATGCTAAATGTAAACAAAAAATCTAACATATAAAACGTCTGGAAGAGAATGTAGCATAAAGTCTTTGTGAGCGTGCTGGAGGGAGAGGGCTCATGTCCATTACACCGAAAGCAAGAGCTGCAGATAAAAACTGTTAACTGAATTTCATCAAATTGAGAAATTCTGCTTTTCATCATTAGGAAAATGAAAAGGCAAACCATAGATCTTGAAAATGTTTGCAATATACACTCCTGACAAAGGAAAAGAACATAACGTTAATAAGAACCCTCACAATTCATTAATTAGAAGACAAACAACTGAATAGTAAATGGGCGAACAGTGCGAACAGACCTTCACACGCACACTAAAGAAGATACACAAATGGCCCAGAGAAGAGTCTGGGCCACGGTCACTAGTGGAGGCAGTGGCAGAGCTGGATCAGAGACCTCAGGCCAGTGGTTTCCCTTCTCCAGATCTGTTTCCTCAAGGGTACAATGAGGGGTGCAGAGCCCCAGAGGATCATGGAGGATGCAGTGAGATAGGTCACAAAACCCTCTCAGCCCAGGGTCTGATGAGAGTGAAGACAAGACTGGGAGGAGGAGCAGGATGGATGCCCAGCACCACGCCCAGCCTGATGTCTCAGGGGGCGGGCTGTAGGGGGCAGTGGCAGGCCTCAAAGGCCTTGGATGAACCTAAGGGGTCAGGGAAGCCGCCAGGGGAGGTGAAACTCCCCCATGAAGGGATCTTGCCAAATGGAAGGAGATGGGGAGCAGGTGTACAGGAGGGTGATGGTGCCCAGCAGGTGGCTGTGTCACCCCCAGGACGCTGCAAGCCCCTCCATAGCAGGGGCACCCGACTGCAGGGCACAGAGCGCGCATTGTGGCCTCAGAGGGTCCTGGGTTCAATTCCCTGCTGTGACGCTTCCTGGCCGCAAGACTTCCGGCGAGGGACTTCCCTCTCAGAGCCTCAGTTTCCTCATCCACAAAATGGGCCTATTGTCCCCACCTCTCAGGCTTGCCTGATAAAAGGAAACGGAGGCCCTGACAAGAAATTGTGCATGAACACTCAGAGTCACTTAATGTACCG
>CAUYRT010070997.1:0-28939 GCA_963574885.1 Lepilemur ruficaudatus
AAAGAGAAGAAGATAAAATATATACATATATAAGAAAGAAAGAAAGAAAGAAAGAAAGAAAGAAAGAAAGAAAGAAAGAAAGAAAGAAAGAAAGAAAGAAAGAAAGAAAGAAAGAAAGAAAGAAAGGAAGGAAGGAAGGAAGGAAGGAAGAAAGAAAGAAAGAAAAGAAAGAAAAGAAAGGAAGAAAGGAAAGAAAGAAAGAAAGAAAGAAAGAAAGAAAGAAAGAAAGAAAGAAAGAAAGAAAGAAAGGAAGAAAGGAAGAAAGAAAACCTACTCCATGCAAGACTGGAAAGGGTTTTGAAGAAAAGGAAAAGACGAACAAAGAGGAGAAATTTTTCTCTCTTGGGGTTTTGGCCAAGAGAGAAGGAATTGCACTAATAAGTGAAGGTATCGAAGAGAACAGAGAAAGACTCTTGCCCACTCCCTGTTTGAACTCAGGAAGATGATGGCTTTATAGACTGCACTTTATCAACTTAGGGCGCAGCCACATCAAAGCAAACTCAGAAGTGTAGTGGGTAAAGGAGAAGGGATGTCCTTAGATTTACTTTTCCCAAGGTCTGGTTGAAGACCTTGCCAGAAGGGGTACCATAGAAGCAGTGAGGAGGCTTTGCAGAGAGCAATGCAGAGGGCTGGCAACCCAGGCAAGCTCAAATGGGAGTTGGAGCCAGACAACATAAAGCTCTAGAGCACAGGTAGGAGCCAAGATAGGGCAGTCAGCCAGGAGATACCACTAGGCACTTACTGAGCTAACAAAAAACCAATATACAAGTGACAGCAGCCATAGATTTGAGCTACAAGTCCCAACAGAACACACAGCAACAGGGGGGTAAGGGACATGACCCCAAAGAGGAGCAGAGAGACAGGCCATTGACCCTCTTCCTTCCCATCCTCATCCCATCCAGAGAGGAGCCAGAGAATACCACCAAAGATCTCAAGTCTTTCCTTTAGGTATGAAGTCACCAAAAAGCCATAATCCTCTCCTCATGAACTGTCATTTTAGAACAAAAAAGGAAGGGGAAGACTATCTGAGAAAGTGAGCCTTTTTATCAGTCAAGTGATCACTACTTCCCATCTAAAAAGAGCTTGTGCTTTAAGAAGTGGTCACCAGACAAAAAAATCGTATTTTTAAGAATATATTAATATTTCAACAATCCTTTAAGGCAGAGGTCACAAGCCAGTAATCTCACACTGGCTCACTCATTTCTAGACATGCCAATTTGAATTTGAATAGCACTAAGTGAAGCCTGTACTTCCCAGTCAGCCACTGAACACATTACTGCTCATAATCTCATATCTGGTTCACTGAACTCATTTATGTTACTTGCCTGGCCCATGTAAGCAATCAACTTGTGACAGGTTGCTTTAAAACTTTAAGATTAATTAGGTCTGTTTCTTTCTGTTGAATTCACATATTGGGAAATAGGAACTCACAAATTTGAAAAGGTTTTTAAAATTAGACGGATATAAGATTTCTTGGACATGACACAAAATAAACAAACCATGAGAGAAAAAATGATAAACTGGACTGTATCAAAATTAAATATCCCTGCTCATCAAAAGGACTCCACAAAGAAAATAAATAGACAAGCCACAAACTGGGAGAAAATATTCACAAGTATCTGACAAATGTCTTGCATCCATAATATATAAACAAATCCTACAAGCCAACAACAAAAAGAAGAAAATCCCATTTTCAGAACAACTGAACAGACATTTCACAAAAAAATATATGATAATCAGTGAGCATATCATGAGATATCAGGGAAATGCAAATTAAATCTAAAATGAGATACCCCTTCATATCCACTAAAATGGAAAAATCAAAAACAACTACAAAAACAAATGTCCATGAGGATATGGAGCACTGGGAACTCTCATACATTTCTGTATGAGCACAGAATTGTATCAAATGGTATGACCAACTTTGGAGAACTGTTTGGCAGTTTCTTAAAAAGTTAAATATACATCTACCCAGCAATTCCTTTCCTGCATATTTACATAAGGAAAATAAAAGCATATGTCCAAAAGACACTTGAAGAGAATATTTAAGGAAGCCTTACTCATGATAGCCAAAAACTAGAAACAACTCATATGTTTATCAGTAGAAAAATGGTTTATCAAATTGTGGTATATTCATACAATGAAATAATACTCAGCAATAAAAAGGAATGCATTACTGATACACACAACACAGATAAATTGCCAAGACACTCTGTTAAGCAAAAGAAAAGCCAAACACAAAGGAATATATACTGCCTGATTCCACTCGTATAAAATTCAAACACAGGCAAATCTAATCTATTACATGAGAAACCACAGAGTAGTTGTGGGGAACAGGGAGGAAAACCAACTGCAAAGGGGCACTGGGAATTTTCTGGGGAAATGGGAATGTTCTATATCTTGTTTTGGGTAGTGGTTACCTGATTGTGTATAATTATCAAAACTAAGCATTCTAGATTTCTGCATTTAATTGCATATTAATTATGCTTCAATAAAAATAGATACAAATAAAAAGTAAATGAGCATAGTTTCACAGGGATAATAATTTTGAGGAATAGAACTACTAAGTTAGTAGTCCTGAAAAAGATGTTTATATTATTTTTCATGATTATAAAAATAATGCAGATTTATAAATAATTCCAACAATATAAAAATAAATTAAGTAGAAAGGAAGTCTCTGTGTAAATGGGATAGTATTAGAGATGGAGTTACAAGAATGTCTATTTCATGCACTTACTGGTAATTTTTCTTATAAATGTATCAGGAGAGTCATTTCAAAAATATTCAGATTTGCTCAAAACCATAATATATTAATGGTTTACCAGTCATTATTTAAAGATTGTTATAATTTAATTTTTTGCAGATTACATTCCGTTACAGTTGAACCTTCATTTCCCAAAGATGGCATCAATACAAAATAGTAATGCTTTATTCTATAAAAAGTTAACATCAGAACAATTAAATAGGGCTCATAGAATAAAGTAAGTTTATGAAACAAAGTACTTCGGAGTCATTGCAAAATTTTCCAAATTGAAATACATGAAAAACAGCAAAAATAAATGAATAAATTGAAATGATACGCAATACCATTAAATGGGACTCCATTTAGGGACTCCATAAACCTTTGGCAATGGCAATGATAATGTAGACGTGCACGTTAAAGAGAACAGCCAAAGATATTAGGAAGCACAACATGCAATTTAGAAGGAGAGTGGTGGGTACAGATGAAGGAATTAGAAGAAACCGACAAATATGATTTGGCTCTTGGTGTTAATTAGGAGGACGTGGGAGTCTAAGATTAACTTACATACAGATACTTAAAATATCTGTTATATCTATATATTTATACAACTGTTAGTGAAATTAGGCTAAAATGCTTTATATTTTCTATTAATCAAGTAATTTAACATTTCCTTTTTTGCTCAAAGCATCAATGAAAGAACCCCAAAGAGTTATTGTTTATAACAGAAACACTTGAATCCCTCTGGTCAGCACACTACTGTGCTGGAAATAGTAGCAATATCTGATTGGGCTACTCTTCCAAACTCACCCATTCACCACTACCCCTCTACCATATATCAAGAGGAATAATAAATTCACCCCCACAAATAAATATTAACAGTTAAACATCGGAGAGAATTTGATAAAGAATTTGGCAAAGCCATTTCTATGCATTTTCTTTCAGAACAATGGTGACACATTAAATGTACTAAAACCTCAGACAAGCCCAAGTTTAGATTCTTTGTTTACGACAGCATGTCAATAACAAGATACACACATATAAAAAAATAAATAGATAATCAAACACAATTAGTACATGATAATGCTAATAAACAGGATGACACAGATAAAGTCAAGTATTATCTTGTTTTACTCTTTTTTAACATCCTGCTTATGACTTTGCTGTCTTTTCACTTTTTATCAGTAATTTATTTACAGCTATAGCTATAGATAGAATTAAACTATAGCTCCAAACATGAGAGTGCTTGCAAAATCATAATGCAAAAATAAATGCTTAACGGGTCTGCCTGGAGAAGCAAATAGTGGCCGAGCAATATTTATAAACCCCATCCCCCCTACAGAGGGATGATGTGCCATGTGCAAAATGGCCTATTTCAGTTTCCAATGCTGGCAGCAATCTGCACCAGGGAGACCCCGTTCCACATGCACAGATCTTTTCATGCATCACATGAAAGTTGAATCTGTTTGTGGAGTCCTATACCACGTTTTGTTCTTCCTCAATACCTACAATGCTACAAGGACAGATTTTGCCCTTCAAAAACATTTGATCTTCTGTTTTTAAGAACATTTCATTCAACCCTCTCTAATTAAAAACAAGCTTCTCTGCAAAAGAACTTAGAAGTAACATTCATTTCACATTCCCATTGTCCTGTCTCATCTTTTTATAGATTTATATTGAATGAGTCCTCTCCATTTAATCTACGACAATATAAATGCATTCACTGCAAATATCAACAGAGCCTTTGATTTACTTCTTTTCTTTGAAGAAAGAGCCTGAAATTCTATATCTCAATTTAATTATCTGAAAAATGTATTTCTATAGATCCATATCTCAATATACACTGTTGAGAAAAAAAGTTAACAAATTACATTTTCCTTACCTTCTTCTTTTATTAACACAGTGTGGAAAAGGAAAATGAATCCCTTCCTCCAATATTTTCTAGTATCACATATTTGTTGCATGGTTATATAACTTCAGAAAGTCTAAAATGAGGTACTTCTGCATCTGCACCTCTATTCTGTGTTTTTGCCATGAGAGAAAAGCTTTGTCACACACAGAAGGGTATTGTTTAAACATTCCCTTTAGCTTTTTCATAAGGCTGCTAACATAGTGTTTACCTAAAACCTTTCTTTTGCTTGTCTGATGCCTGTGTAATTAACATCAGTCCCAGAACGTTTAAGAAATAAGACTGAGCCTGCAAGTTTCCACAACCTAACTGGCGTTTTCCCAACTTCACCCTCTGACTTTACTAATTTGCTGACCAAAATAACAAAAAGTAATCATCCATTAAATAGGTGGGTTCCCCCACGCGACAGTTTCCTGCCTGGTCAATGATTCACAGAGTGAACACTCGTTTTTTTCCATTAGTCTTTGAAACGTGTTCTAATTTGAAAGTATGTTATCAAAGAATAATTTAAATTACACTATTTTCACTGGAAATGCAACCCAATTACTAAAAATTGAACCCACAGCAGCGAAGAAATGAAAATGTACTATGAGATGCTTTGCTGTGGAGAGGCACCTGTGATAAGGATAATGAAATTTTTGGAGCAACTTTTAAAAACTAGACCTCTACATCAGAGGCTTAGTGTCTTCAAGGTAAGTTGCAATAAATACACATCTATTTTGTATTCTCTTTTTCCCCTCCTTTCTTATGAATTCTCATGCTCTAACTTCATACTCCAAATCAAGTTCTTATATCCTCCTCATTTCAACTCCAAATAATTCTTAACTTTAACCCATAATATAATAGTCTTATAAAAAGTATAACTTAAAACTGTGCCATATATCTTCAGGATTACTGTTTATCATGGAAATTAATGATGAACTTCAGGAAGAATTTAGTGAGGGCATCTATATTTGAGTTAGGAATGTTAAAATCCAATCTCTGACCCCTTGAATTTTAAGTTTAAGGAATTTGGTAAAGTCATTTCTATGCATTTTCTTTTGGAATAGTAGTGAAACATTAAATGTATTAAAACCCCAGGCAAGTCCAAATCTGAACTCTTTAGACTCAAATTTGGAGTTCACAATCCCTCCTTTGGGACATTTTAAAGCATTTCTCCCCTTTATTTGGGGTATGATGTTCCTTCTTCCAGAGTGAAAAATTCCTCTGTTTTCATTTGAAAGTCAAAAACATAAAGCCTCAAGTCACAGTGCTTTTTCTAAGTTGCTTGAATTAAATTATCTATTAGATATACTATATAAATTCACTCTCAACATTAGGGGATAGAAAGTATTAACAAAAGCAATAACACTAATACGTACATTACAACAGAAGTTTTGAAAAGCAGTCTCAGAAGGAAGAGCAAACATATCAATGATTGTATCATAAAATAAGTTGCCTCTCTGGAGTACTTACTTTAAATAAATCTATATTTAGAGCATAATTAGCGATTTGATGAAATGCAGGAAGAATACATCAGTGAAGGACATGTCCTCCTCCAAACAAAATCGACAGGCTCTCAGGAAAAATCCAGGTTCAATATTCAGTTACTAGGAGCACTGCATCTCATTGGTAGCCCTGAGCAAACATTTTTATATTTCTTTTTTATTTTATTTTCAATAATCTGTCAGTTTCTAGGAAGAACTCTACTCAGTTACAAGTATAGACAACAAACACAATTCATGGTGAGGATATTCAGCTACCAGTTACCACTGGAAATTTAAATAAGTTCTAAATATATAGGTTATGTTCCGCTCTGAAATACTTAATCTATTTGGCACTTTTTCTGGGACAGTTAATGGTCCATCAGTACAATGCGTTAGACTATACAAACAGAATTAGGCACAGTGCTTGCCCAGGGGATTCTCAATTTGAAGAGACAAGCAAAACAGATTAAACACTAAAACACCAGTGTATGGAAGAAATAAAGTAGATCGCTACCATTAAGAATAAATATTTATAGAACACATACACAATGCATAGCACAGTAGCAAAGGACAGGATATCTCTCAGTAGGGAACTTCAATGTATTATAACACTCCAAGATGCTTTTTAAAAGAAAACTGTTTGAAGAGAGTGTTCAGGACTGTCAGATGGATCAAGAAGAGTATGTTCTGCACACCAGAGGTTACGAGCAAAAGAAAAGTTAATTAAAAAGAAAGAGAAAATAATTTACTTTCAGTTAGAACTCAAGTGAGTTTTAGAAATCATTTAATCTAACTTCCATCCACACCCCACTGAAACAATTTTCCTGAAATACAGTCATCTATTATAATTTCTTTTTTATTAGAAACATGTTTATTATATGGATGGATGGATGGACAAACATGGGTGGATGGACAAAAAAGGACAAATGTCCTTAAGACAAGCCACTTAATTTCGGGCCTTTGTTGAAAGTATTTTTCTTATATTGTCTCTTTCCAACTGTCTTTATAGACCCTCGTTTTGCCCTCCACTCCAATGCTGTTCAATAGAAGCATGAGAGCCATTAAGGTGAGTCACATAATAATTTTAAATTTCTAGTAGTCACATTTAAAAAATATCATTAGAGCTGCCAGCAGATTAAGAAAAAATAAAGACAAAAAAAGAAAAAAGAAACAAATGATTTTAATTTTAATAATATATTTATTTGACCCACCATATCCAAAATATTATTTCAACATACGATCAACATAAAAATATTACTCATATTTCAAAATTATTTTTTACACTAAGTCTTAAGAATCCAGCATGCATTTTTTTCACTTATAACACATCTCAATGTGTGCTAGATACATTTCAGGTATTCAATGGCTGCCTGTAGTTAGTGGCTACTGTATTAGACAGCTCAGTTTGAGACAATGGTTCACAAACTTGGCTGAACATCAGAAACACAAAACTTTTTTAAAATACAGATTCCTGGGATTCATCCCCAGAGATTGGGATTAAGTAAATTTAGGAAGGCCAGGGAGTCTTTTTAACAAGGCAGTCAATAAACCACTGATCATCAAGCTGACATTTGGGAATTACTGCTCTAGAACAACACAAAATCAATCCAAGTCCTCCTATCCGTGACTACCCTTCCAACATCTAAAATAAATTGTCACATTGCCACTGCCTTTTATTCTACAGGCTAAAAATTCCAAGGTCTTTCAAACATTCCTCAGTTGGCGTGGTTTCCAAACCTTTCAACTCCCTGGTTGCTGTCCTCTGGATGCACACTCCAGCTTGTTTGGCTTATTCACAATAATGGAGAAGTACCATAGCATTAATAATCCAAATTAATCCTTATCTGCCTTTGAAATGTTTCTCAGGATTGTCATATGATTATGAGTGTCTCTGCTAAACTTTAAATTCACAACATTTCAAACTAAAAATTTTAACTCTCGTTGTCAAGAAGCATTCAGGATGTTCTATTTCTTCAAAATGCTATTACTTCCTCTGTGGCACACTTCATCGTGGGCTGGAGAGGAGCCCTCTAAGAATAATTCAGAGCACTAAGTTAAGCAGAATTACCTTTCCCCCATGTTTCTCAACCCTCTTACCTGTCTTTATGACTAGAGAAGAAGGTAGGTGGTTTGATTTAAAAGAAGGGCTCTTCAGCCTTCTTTAAAGTTACATAAGTATAAGACATAATAATGTCACCAAAAAAAATCAGATTTGCCATGAATAAATGGGTTCAATCAATGCCACAAGTATTCACTCACCAATAGTGTACTAAGCACATTATGTGCGTGCACATGGAGGCTAAGAGGCAAACAGAAGGAGCAAGGTAAGGTCCCAAGCTCCAAGGAGATCACAGTCTAGTCAAAAAGACGAGCATATTCATTTGACAAATATTTACAGAGTTCTTTCTATATGCTAGACATTTAGTAAGAACATAAACTAAATATACCCGTCAGTAAATAAAACATTCAAAATCACTGCCCTCATGCAGCTTAATTTCTAGCAGGAGAGACAGACAATAAACAATACAAATGATAAAAAAATGAATTACATAATATATTAGATGATAAATGTTAAGGAAACTAACAGCTCGGGATAAAGGGTACCAAGAATACTTTTGGGGTAGAAGACAATTTGAAATTTTACTATGTGATCACAGTAGGGCTTATCAAAAAATCGATATTTCAGAAAATATTAGAAGGAAGTAAGAAGGAAAAAAAGCAGATATTCTGTGGGAAGAACATTCCAGGCAGAGCGAACAGCCAGTGCAAGGGCCCTGAAGCAGGAGAGGATCTGGCCTGTTTGAGGAATAGCAAGGAGGCCAGTGGAGTTGAAGCAAAGTTAGCCAGGGAGAGAGAGGCAGACTAGGTCAGAAAAGTAATGGGGTAGGGGTGGCAGTGCTCATTTAAGACCCTGTAGGGCATACTAAGGACTTTGTCTTTATTTTGAGTGAAATGGGGAACCACTAAAAGTTTGGAACAAAGCAGTGACATAATGTGTACTATATTTTAATTGAAATAAAATCAAGATATCGTATGTATATATTGTCATACAATACGGTCTCAAGGTCTAATGCTTAAGTTATCAGTTAGCACCTTAGCATATTATTGAATTATGGACAGATAACAAGAATTGGGAGAAAGGACAGATGCCTACAAGTATGAGGTCTAGAATCAGCATGAAGAGGATGACACAGTAAGAGGTGGAATAAAACCAAAGAAAGATAGAAACCCTTCACTTCATCTGCTACTCAGGGTGTACTTCAGTCACGACATTCAAAGTCATCCACTTGCCAGAGCCTGTCAAGATTGGTTCACCTCCTCCCAAATCAAATTTAATTAATGTTCTTTACAGTTCCCTGGCACTTTTCAGAGAAAACTTCTAGTTATGCTTGACCTTGTCCATAATTATAGCACTCACTGGGTCCCAAACAGCATGCTAAGTGCTGCCCCTTCTATCTCCAAAATTGTCATGCTTTCTAATTGTTTCCCCTCCTCATCTGAATTAAGCTTTTGAGGGAGGAAGGGTACACTTTCAAAAAAGAATACAACTAAAAAATCTGACACTTGATTTTACTCTTTCTGTTCTCAGAATTAGCTCATAGTTAAATGATGTGGAGAATCTCTCTTAAAGACTCAGCATTTACTATGAAGACCAACAGTACTGAGTTGCATGTAAAAAACCTTGTATTTTAAGTCCCAAATGACTGATAATTTATCTGTCAAGACCAAGTTTCCAACTACCCCATAAACACACTCTGATGCACAGTTGGAAGAGGGATCAGAAGAAAGTTTAATTCAGTTATAAAATAAATAAATGCTAATGTTCAAGATGTACATTAATTTTCTCTTTCTGCTGAAACAAATCACCACAAACTTAGGGGCTAAATCAACACAAATTTATTTTCTCACAGTTCTGGAAGTCAGAAGTTCAAAATGGGTCTCACTAAGCTAAAATCAAGGTGCCAAAAGGGCTGTGTTCCTTTTGGAGGCTCTAATGAAAATCCCGTTTTCTTGCATTTTACAGCTTCTGTAGGCTATCCCTATTCTTCAGCTCATGGCCACCTTCCAACTTCAAAGCCAGCAATTGTATCACAGACACTCACTCAAATATCTCCCTCTTTCACATGTAAAAGACCCTATGATCACATGGGGCCCACCAGATAATTTAGGCTAATCTTATTTTAAAGTCAGCTGATTAGCAACCTTAATGTCATCTGCAAACTTAATCCTCCTTTGCCATGTAACATAACATACTAACTGGTTCTGGGATTAGTATGTGGACAGTTGAAGGACCATCAATCAGCCTACTGCAGTCTTTCCCCAACCTCAAAGATTCACATCCACTCTACATGCAAATACATTCACTCCACCCAAAAGTCCCTCCAAATCTCAACCCATTATCAATTCAAAATTTAAAAAATCCATCTGAATCTAATCAATTCAAAAGTCTTAAGAACCATTGTTAGAGTTATGGTTAATATATATGGGACTTACCAGCTCTCCTCCCCCTACAGAAACATGAATTTGAACAACTATCCACACATGAAAATACCATCACAAGAGCTAAGGAAAACAGATGACAGAGCATAGCACCTAGGTGTAGCATAGAAATAAGAAAAGACAGACATGTTGCAGAGGGCAGGAAGGACAGTTTTATATTATTCATGTTACCCTTCCTCCATTGCCCTGCATCACAATGTGGAAAGAGATACTGTCCACTAGGGGGATGGAAAGGAAAGTGAGCACTGAGCTTTGTCCCAGACCCCCAAAATAGGCCTACCTCAGCAAAACCCAGCTCTGACCAGGCCATGGACTCAAACTCCAGGATGGTACCCACAGACTGAGATACTAAACCTACCCTGGTGCCAAATCACATTTTGCAGCCTCAGGCCCCAGGCCTGCCAAGCAGACTTTGTCTTCAGGTGACCCCATTGCTAGGCCAACCCCAGTGGCTTTAAGCTCTGAACTTGTCCCAATGTCAGGCTGACCCCCACAGACTCAAGCTCCAGACTCACCCCAGAAACAAGCCACCTGCAGCAGCCTTGACTCTGAAACATCCCCGGCACTTGGATGGCCATAATGGTCCCAAAGTTTAAGCATACCCCTTTAGGGTGGCCCCTATAGATGGAGGTTCCAGGTCCACACCAGCACCAGGCCAGCCTCAATGAACTAAGTCTCCTAGCTGGCCCTGAAGACCCAATCAATAGATTCATCCCAGTGGACCCAGGTAACAGACCTGCCAACCTGTTGACCCAAGCATGAGGACATCCTGCCCAAGAAAGCCAGCAACAAGCTGCTTCATAAACCATATCAGATGCCCTTCCCAGAATCTATGGACTGGCTGACTGGTGAAGATCTTTCACAGACAAAGCCAGTCTGCAAAGACTGTAAGAAGTCTCTACTTATTCAAATGCACAGACATCAACATAAGGCAATAAGAAACATGAAAAGTCAACTAAAAATACCACTAAAAGAACACAATAATCTCCTAGTAACTGACTTCAAATAAATGAACACCTATGAACTGGCTGACAAAGCATTCAAAATAATCGTTTTAAGGAAGTTCAGCAAACTTCAATAAAATACATAGAAACAATTCAAAAAACCAGGAAACCAATAAAAAAATTACAAATTTAATGGAGATATTGAAATTATAAAAAAAAATGAACAGAAATTCTGGAGCTAAGAAATAAAATACAGTGAATAAATTGAAAAATGCGATAGAGAGCATCAACAACAGAATTAATCAATCCAAGGAAAGAATCTGTAAACTTAAAGACAAATTATTTGAAGATATACAATCAGAAAAGAAAAAAAGAATAAAAAAGAATAAAGAAAGCTTATAGGACAGTGTGAGAAAAGCAAATATTCAAATTACAGGAGCTTAAAAAGGAGAAGAGAGACAAAAGAGTAAAAAGCTTGTTTAAAGAAATAATAGCAAAAACTTTCCAAATCTTAGAAAAGATATAAATACCCAGGTGCAGAAAGGTCAAAGGTCTCTAATTAGATTCAATCCAAACAAGACTATATTATAATCAAACTGCAATGGTGGTGTGTAAATCACTTATATCTTTGTATGACAGTTAAAAGACAAAATTATTGAAAATAATAAAAGCTAAAATAATTTCTTAAGGGATATACAATATAAAAAGATGCAAACTGTGCATCAAAAACATAAAATGTGGGGAAGGAGGTGGAGTAAAAGTGTAGAGGTTTTTTATGTTATCAAAGCTGTTATCAGCTTAAAATAGCCTATTATAAGAATAAGATATTTTATGCAATCTATGTAGTAACCACAAAGCAAAACTCTGTAATAGATACATAAAAAAAAAATTTACAAAAATCAAAGCATACTACCAGAGATAATCACAAAGAAAGACTGCAAGAAAAGAAAGAACAAAAGATCTCCAAAACAGCCAGAAAACAACAAAATGGTGGCAATAAGTTCTTACCAATCAATAATTACCTTAAATGTCAGTGGATTAATCCTCCAATCAAAAGACCAAAAGACATAGAGTGGCTTCCTGTGCTAATTGCAGAATTATTCACAATAGCCAACATATGGAATCAACCTAAGTCTCCATCAATGGATGAATAAATACAAAAAAAAAATGTGGTGTATATATAAACAAGGGACTACTACTCCACTTTAAAGAAGGAAATCTTCTCATTTGTGACAACATGGATGAACCTGGAAGACATTATGTAAAGTGAAATAAACCAAGAACAGAAATACAAATACCACATAATCTCACGTATATGTGGGATCTAAAAAAGTTGAACTCATAGAAGCAGACAGTAGAATGGTGGTTACCAGGAGCTGGTGATATGGGGGAGATGTCGGTCAAAGGATACAAAATTTCAGTTAAATGGAGCAATATGTTCAAGAGATCTATTGTACAATATGGTGACTAGAAGTAATAACAATGTACTGTATTCTTGAAATTACTGAGAGATTTTAAGTGTTCTCACCACACAAAAAAATATATGTATCTGAGGTAATGAATACATTAATTAGCTCAAATTAGCCATTCCACAATGTATATACATTTCAAAACATCATGTTGTGCATGATAAATGTACACAATTTTTATTTGTCAATTTAAAAACTAAATTAATTAAATTCTAAAACAACAAAAGTCTCAAATCTCATCATCTAAATCATCTAACTTAGGTATGAGTAAAGCTCTGGGTATAATCCTTTCTGGAGCACAACTTGAAACAAGGTATCTGCTCCCAAAATACAATGGTGGGACAGATGTAGGATAGTAGCTATAGATATTCCCATTCAAAAAGGAAGAAAATAGAAGTAAAAAAAAAAAAATCACTAGACCCAAGCAATTTTGAAATCCAGCCAAACTCCACCTAGTGTCAAGGCCTGGAAATAATCCTCTGTGATTTTTTGGCTCTGCCCTCTGAGAGCTCAGCTCCATGATCTGGGCTCTCAATTGTGCCCTTTAAGCCAACCTTCTTTTTTCATGAAAAGTGTTTCATGTTTACAGCTAAGTAGTTTTATCAACCTGTTTCTGGTTTGTAGAATTTTAAAGATCCAACAACTTTCTTGCATTTTATCCTCACTGATTCTTTAAGGCCAAGCCAGCAGCATTTTTGTGGATACAATATTCTTAAGAACCTTGTAGGTTTCCTATGTATGTCATGAGGATTCACGCCATTAGACAAAAAGACTTCCACAGATAGCTCTTGGACAATTCCATCTCTACTCCTGACCTCTTCTGAAATGGTTGAAAGGATCTATGGTTCACATATGTTCTTCAAAGAGCCCTCTATATAACTGAATAATCAGAACTTTGGATATTTCTGAGTCACTAGCAAAAGATTTTCCAGCCATACCCTTGGCTTTCTCTCCAGAACAGGCATTCCTCACAGTGAATCTCCTATTTTAACATCTTTTGGAATCTGGATAGGTTGAGAATTTCTCAAATACCAAGTTATGGATCCTTTTTGCTTAAGAGCTCTCCCCCATCAATCTATCTCTCTTCTCTTACATTTTACTATAAGCAGCAAGAAAAACTAGAGTGCATCTTTAACACTTTGCTTGTAATGACCTTAGCTAAATATCTAAGTTCACTGCTTACAAATTTTACTTTCCACATAACCACAGCTAGGCTTTCTGCTACTACATAGCAAGGATCCCCTTTCCTCTAGTTTATAATAACAAGTTCCTCCTCTCCATCTAAGCCCTCAATGGCAGTGCCTTTAATGTTCTTACTTCTACCAAAAGTCTGTTCATTATGATTTAGGTATTTTTTAAAGTGATTTGGGTTTTCTCTACCATGCTCTTTAAGTTTTTCTGAGTCCTCACTAGCAGAGTCACCAATATCCACTAAAAGTCTATCCAAGAAAATCTAGGCTTTGTCTATCATGCTCCTCAGAATTCTTCCAGCATCTTCCCATTGCCCAATTCCAAAGCCACTTCCACATTTGTAGGTATTTCTTATAGCAACACCCCACTTCCATGTACCAAAATCTGTATTAGTCTCCTATTGCTGCTATAACAAATAATCACAAACTTAGTGACTTCAGTCAACACAATTTTATTATCTCACAGTTCTGGAGATTAGAAGTCCAAAGTGAGTTTCACTGGGCTAAAATCAAGGTATCGGTAGTATTGTGTTCCTTCTGGAGGCTCTATGGGAAAACTTATTTTTTTGCCTTTTCTGGCTTCTACAAATTTCCTGCATTCCTTGGCTCATGGCCCACTTTTATCCTCAAAGCACCAATGGCCAGTTTAGTCTTTCTCACATCACATCATCCTGACACTGACTCTTCTATTTCCCTCTTCCTATTTTATGGTATTCTGGTAATCACATAGGGCCCACCCAGATAATCTCTGATAGCCTCCTTGCCTTAAGGTCAGCTGATTAGCAACATTAATTTCCTCTTGCCATGGAACATAACCTATTCTTTGGTTCTAAGAATTAAGACATGAACATCTGTGAGGTTCTAAGAATTAAGACATGAACATCTGCCCATCACAATATACCTTTGCATAATGATAAAATTTCAATTCTTCTATATTAGTATGGCCTACCATGTAACCTGGTCCCTGCCTTCATCTGCTTCATTTCACATTACTACCCCATGTCTCCACTGCTCTAGGCGTCTTTCATTTTCTCAAATGCACCATGCTCATTGCAGCCTCAGAACCTTTTCTCATGCTATTCCCTTTGCCTGTGTTACTTTCTCTCTGAATCCCCCACAGCCTCTCTTCTCCAGGCTACTCTTGCATGTCCTTCAACTGTCAGCTTAAATGACTCTTCTTCAAGGATGGTTTCCCTGAAACTGGACTCCCCAAACTAGAATCTAGGTTCCCGTTTCATCCTTAGTTTTTCTTCATCTAATTTATCTTAATGGTGATTAAATTATTATCTATATATTAATAGCTGTTTGACGGCTACTTTTAAGGCACTCTAGAGGCAAAGTTGAGTTCTAATTTCTTCATTTATTTTATGCCTAACACCTAGCAGTATAGTAGTTGCACGGTAATTTATTTGAATGAATGAACATAACTTGTTTAATCTTTATAGCAATATTCATTTTATAATTGAGGGTACTGAAGCTCAGAGAAATTAAGTAACTTCACCAACAACACAACTAATGAAATTCTATCTGAGTCTATCTCATTTCTAAGCCTGTCTCTTAATCATTGTGTTATTCTGCTTTACTGGGGCACCAGTGACAATTACCCTAAGTCCACAGAGGCTTACTAACCGTCATACAGAAGACAAGTACTCATTGCCACCTCACTCTCCTTAATGCAGTTACTTGCATTACTTGCCTACTAAATCCATGGGCTACCACCAATGCCTTATTTCATTCCTGTTTTCAAACACCTAAGAGTAGACCTATGAACATTCTTTATTCCTTTAAAGTCTTAAAGTTCTTTAAAAATAACTATTAAGCTTATTTTCAAATTACCAACTTGGGGGAAATATGCTTGGATTTAACTACTTCTCTTGTGGGGATTAATGAGATTATAAAATTTGTGAACACATCAGAGAAATTGTATTAAACCAACAGAGGAAGCTATCTACTCTAGGAACCTGGCCAGACAAAGATCTAAAATCAAAGACTTAAAATCAAAGATCTAAAAATCACGCTAACGTTGCTAGAAAGTCCTAGAACTGTGCTTCTGTATGCTCTCATTTCTGAGCTTTCATGTACACAGCAGAAAGAACAGTATTATGATCATAATCTTGTAAAATATATCCTAGACTTTAAAATAAGGTAGGTGAATTCTATTTATAATTGTATTAACCCTTAATATTTCAGAACTCTTTATAACCTTTCTTAGGCCTTTTCATCATCAGCAGTCATTCCTCTGTTTATTAAAAGTACAATGTGTATTTTGGGGGATATGAGTCAGATTATAGCTAGAAATGACTAGAAAATCTTGTTACAGATTCCAAACTATTACCTAGACACTTTTTTAAAAAATTATAATTGGCACAGATCAAATGTCACATTTATTAAAGGATGATCTAATTTATATCTTATTACTTAAATTTCCAAAGCAACTATACATCATATTTCAACAACATAAACATTTTAGTGATTCTATGGTGGTGGTTATGACAAAAAAAATCAGGTATGACTTTAAAATATATTTCCATTTGTTTTATTGTATGTACATAATAAAATGTTAGTTAATAATAGATTTATATGTCACAATAATTTGCAAAAACTATTTATAGTTTTAAAAAGTACTGAATTGCATATATCTCAAAAATCACCAAAGAGAAAAATAAAGCAGGCAAAAGGAGAAGCAATATCAAATGAGCAAAAATCACTGGGAAAGCATGTATTGATATATCTTTATTTTAAAGCTAAGAGAAAAAAGAAGATAGTGAGATTTCTTTGCAGTAGAAATCTGATGGTTCAAAATCTCTTCCATCTATGTAGAACACATCTGATAGCACAAAGAAACTTGTATCATATAGGTTCATAAGAAATCTGAGAGCATCTCCCTGGTTTTATAATTTGTTACTATTTCTGCTATGACATTTTACACACTATACAAAATATCTGCAGCACCATCAACTCCCTATAGATGGAATCTATAAAATCTTCAGAGTCTGAATGCTTTTGTCTCTCAAAAGCCAGTGGAATCTCAGTGAAGCAGCAGGACTCAAAACTGACTTCAAAACAATAGTTTCCACATGCTAATAGCAGAGAAAAGACCTTTCTGAGATAATTTGAACTACTCTGCAGGGTCAAGTTCCACCTGTTGTCAATTTCTGAATCCAAATCTTAGAATAAGAGAAATCACTAAAGCATAATCAATACATCAGTAAGCTATGCCTATTGAGAACACAGCATGCAGTAATACTTGCTAGTTGATTAGCTATATGAAATAAAGTTCATAATTTGGCAGGAAATGAAATTTTACATCTTTAAATCTCATAAA
Source organism: Lepilemur ruficaudatus (assembly GCA_963574885.1). Lineage (NCBI taxonomy): Eukaryota > Metazoa > Chordata > Mammalia > Primates > Lepilemuridae > Lepilemur > Lepilemur ruficaudatus. The sequence goes on from CAUYRT010070997.1 coordinate 17,544, forward strand.
CTGTATTTTTAGGCATTTACTCTGTCTAAATATTGGGCTTGGTATCAACAAGGAAACAAAAATGACCAATTCATCAATGTGCATTGATATCTAGTTACCATGGACAATTCAAAGAAAACATATTTCTTGTGCCTTACGTATTTGGAACACAATGACTACCTTGAGGAAGCTGGTACTTTAAATAAAAATGAGTATTAAGCATTCTTTTTAAAAATTAACTAGGAAAAGATATTAATCCCTGAGACTATTTCCTAGAAATTGTCTAATTGCTTAGCATCTGAATATAAAATGCACAGTCCTGAAGGTTTCTATCTGTGACAGCTCAGATATCTCCAGAGATAGCTAGGAAGAACTCTAATAAAACTTAAAGGACTTCTGAAAATTTTAAGAGCACTTCAATACATTTATTAGGAGCTTTACATTCTATAAAGCTTTCCAGTTACTCAAATTGGCAGTCCAGAGATAACTTTGTTTTCAGTTCACAGAGATCGAAAATCAGAAATAAAAACAAAACAATACAAAGAAAAAAACAGAAGCTTAACCCTAATGACAAATCTATTCAACAATGAAATTTTGCTGACAGTCTAAACTATTTCCTTTATTTGATTTGGTCATTGTTTTTAAAGGATTCAATATCTAAGCCCTGCCCTCCAAAAAGGACCTTTAAGTAAATAAAATGTTATTATAAATATTTTTCACAATAGAAAACATTAATTAAAACAGAAAATTAAACAATTTTTAAAAACCAGAAAATCACACTTTAATTTCTTATAAGAGCAAATTTGTTTTAAATAAATGCAACACATGTCAATTTCCTCCTTTCCCAGATGTAAGCTTTGGTGTTACTGTCCATGGTGACACATACTGGCCATATCAGGCAACAACACCACTACAGAAACAGTGAAGTTTTATTTTATTTCTATTTCTTGGTGGCAGATTTACTGAAGTGGTTTTATTTTGCATAGCCAACTCTTTAGTAATAATGAGTTGCACTTGTTTTGAAGCCATGGCACCAAAATCACAAAAGAAAAATCTGGGTGAGGTGGGGGAAGATGCTTTAGTTCATCAGATATGTCAAAACAAATTCCATTTCTCTTTTGCTTTCATCTATACTTCATCATATCCGAATCTAGTCTTTCTGTACGTGTTTAGCTACTTTTCAAAAGCTCATATTACAGCATCTTTCCACAAATCAAGCAATCTTCCAAAGCTCTGTTAAATCAAAGTTGAAGACTTGCTGCATTGGAATTTGCTTCTGACTGCACAACAAACACATTTAGGTGTAATTTGAAATGTAGACATTTGTGCATAGCCAATGTCCACTGACTTCAAAAAAAGTTTTAAAATCCCAAGTATACAATTAATGATGATACAAGGGTAAACTTCTAGATTAACATTTACTAAAAACATTTTCAAAATAATTTCGTGAATATTATTCCTTTTCTCTTGTCATTGGTGGAGAAGGAAGAACGATGATCTTTTAGTGATGAATCTTGCCTCAAACACAGTATGTTTGTGATAGACAGTAGGTAAAAAACACTCTGAAAGCTACTCTCATAAAGAAATTCCTCTCAGCAGGGCACCATTGTACCTGAAACTTTTAGAGATCAGTGTCTTAACTAAGATTAAGCTACACTGTTTCCTACCTAAATCAATTTCACCCAAATGAGGCGATTGTGTTATAATTCATTGTTCCCCAGACTCTAAAATCAACCATCTGTCATCGGAGTTTCTGTACGGTAATTAAGGAACTATCCATTAGAACTGGCAAGTACAAAGTAAAACGGAGGCGGGCAGGGGAGAAAAACCAAGCCACTTAGAAAGAGATGGGGATATGTGTCTCACACTGACCCCTCCCACACCTCAGTTCAGGTATTGTCATCCAGGAGGCAACACAAAGTTAGGAGCGGCGAGACCAACTCCTCCTGGGGTTATCAGAACTGAAACCACACAGGGGGCTCAGCACGCTGGATCATACCTTGAAAGAGAAAGGCTTTCGTCCCATTGTGCAGCCCGGGGACCTGGCGCACTCCGGTCGTGGACTCCCCAAGTTCTAACTCTGCTAAGACGTCAATCTGTAGGGAGGGGTCCACACCAAGCCCCCAAACTGGTCGAGGGGAAGGGAGAGAAAGAAAAAGCTCCATCAAAATGCAAGCCTTTTTCTCCAGGGCAGCAGAAAACCGCGTCTTGGGGACAATATTGGGAACTGATGACGAAAGGCGACTCCCTCCTCCGCCACGGAGAGCTTTACCTGAGATCAGCAGCCAAGCTTTAAATAGCGGAGCACCCAGTCCCATTTCCATGACCTACTTTAAACCCCTCTCGTGCAAAGTTGCCCCTCAGCCCTCAGACACCGGACTAGGGGCGTGACCCGCCTCGCCGTCTCCAAGGCAAGAACAGAAAAATCTAAATCCAAACCCGCCCCTACTTCTGTCTTCCCACTCCAGACCTACTTTGGGTCTGGGAAAGGCAAGGCGTCTCCCCACCAGCCCAGGCTGCTCCGAGGTGGGAGCCATCCCTTTCCCTTGCCCCAGGTCTGCCGCCACTCACCTGCTCCGAGACCGAAGATCAAACAGAATGTTCTCAGTAAGACCCGAGACTCCATGGTGTGGATCTGCTCAGTCCATCGTCTCCCTCTTTAAAAATAAAAATCAAAATCAAAGAGGTTCTTGGAATCAAGCGGAAAAACAGCGCTTGCCTCTCCTGCAGCTGCCTCGGATTGACTGATTAGTAAGATTAATACGATTTGGTTGCCTAAGAAAGAAAAAGGAGGCCCCCCGAGGCGCATGAAGAACTTAGACCCTCCAATGCGCACATCATTCCCACACGCAGAGCCCAGGCAGCCGCGGGCTGGGAGGGGGCCTCGAGGGAGGAGCCGGACTCGCCCGGGGCTGCCCCGCCGGGGAATTAGCTCCCGAGCTGAATAAAAGCAACCAAAGACTGGCACACCCGGAGGAAGGGAGGCGGCCCCAAGAAAGCCGGGGCTGGGGCGGCCCCGCACCCGCCCGTCGTCCCCGCCACCCGAACCTGTTGTAAACGCAGAGACAATGGAGAGAGCGCGGGGAGACGCGCCGAGAGACCGCTCCGCCGGGGAGGGAGGGGAGGGCCGGGGGAGGCGCGGAGAGGAGGAGAAGGGAGGGGCCGCAGAGGGCGAGGCCGGGCGCTCAGTGTCCCTCTCCCGCACGGGCTCCCGGGTTCCAAGCCGGGTCTAGCGAACCCCGGAACCGCCGCAGCCTCCCCTCTCCTTCCTCCTTCTTTCGATGACCCGGGCAACGCCAACCTCCTTTCGAGATCAAAAGATCAAAATTCAAGGTGCTGAGTTAATGGGTGGTCTTTGCTCTCACCCCTCGATTTCGGGCGCGTGTCTTGAAAGACTGATGGAGAGAGAGAAAGGACCACCCAGCCGTAGGAGGCGAGGCAAGAATGAAACCGGCGTGCACTCGAGCACTGAGCTCCGGAGCAGCCCCGGGGCGCAGGACACTCCCCCTCCCGGGCGTGCGGAGGAAGGCTGCCTAGGCACGCTCGACTCCCGAGATGGAGCTGGACAAAGTAGAGAGAGACTGGCAGAGAGACGCGGAGACGCGTGGAAGCCCTGTCCGGGAGGTTCCTTGCCCGGGGCGAGGCGCTGGAGAGCTTCCCCAGCGCGGAGAGTGCAGAGGAAAACTTAGCCAGGAGCTGCTGGACAGCTCCGGGACCTCGCGCGCCCCCTGCCAAATGAAGCGCGGAGAGCCGGCCTCGGGTTCTCCAGGACAAGCACACAACACAGCAGGAGGCGAGCGGCACAGAGCCAGGGGGCCTATCCACGCGGAAGAGGGCATATAGATGAGAGACATAGAGAGAGTCAGAGACACAGAGAGAGAGACAGGCAGAAGGAGAAGCTGGAACACTGGCGGGAGAGAAGGGCCACCCATTCGTGCAAGCTCTACCCGCCCTTCATCATACATTCCTGGGCATAAAATGGGATCACTTCAAATCTATTTCTCAGCAGGCAAAAGTACATTCAAAGTCAATGGCACTTAATATTTTTTCTCCATATCCCTAAAATTGTGAGGTAAATTTTGAGGAATGACATTCAACTTCCATTTGGGGGAAGTAAGAGTCTCAAAATGATTAAAATGTTAATCTGTACAAAGATGAACTCAGTTTCTTAACTTTCCATCGAAACTGATGGATACTGAATTCTCCAACTGAATCCTCCACAGCTACAGTTACAAAATACCTACTGGGTAGTGTGAGGTTCCTGCAGGTGTATATGTTATTATCTATATCTACATCTATAGGTATAAATGTAAATATTAGAATATATGTACTATATTATACTTTAGTGGGAAGGGCATTTTTAGCTCTATCCTTGGAATTTTTAAGGGAAAAATTAGAATTTGGGAACTTTTCCAAATTTATTTTTAATTCTCTCTCCTTACCAAATTTTCCATTTAATTCTATTTGTAATTTTGTAAACTTTGAGAAATATTCCAGTACTTTTATGTGACAAAGGATTGTGGTATGAAACTTGCCTATTTGCAAAACCACACCAAATAAAACTAATGTAATTTAATTAAATGAATTAATTCAAAGGCAGTTATTTATCATAGAATTAAAGTCCTTTCTATAACAGTACATTCAAAGTATTAAATTTTAAGAAGTATCTACAAAAATTACATAAAATTGATTTTAAATAATGCTACTATTTAAAATGCTACCAGAAGAGTCAACAGGAAGAAAACATAAATATATGTGTATACACATATTTACATGTAGAAATTCTCCTAACCTAGTGTATTCAGCCAACTTACAGAATTAGGAATACTTCCCAATTTATCTCACTCTCACCCATGACGTGCTGAAAGCTGGTGGTTACTAGGCTTGTCTCTAGTACCACACACATACTTATGCTCTCTCCATAATAGTGGTATTTTGTACCCAAAATTATCCCAGTTGAACTAGCCTCTGTAATTATTTGACCTAATCAAATATTATAGAAACCATTAAAATATGAATATGGGGAGGGGGAGATTTGTTTCTATAAGGTATAAAGTTTGGAAAACCATAATAAAGGTGAGTCATTTTATGAGTTAGGCAGAGTTTCTTAACCTGGGTAAGGGTTCTCAGCTTTAGAACTACTGACAGTATGTAGTCAGATAATTCTTTGTGGGGGCTGTCATGTGCCTTGTAGGATGATTAGTAGCATCCTGGTCTCTATGCACTAGATGCTAGTATTTTCGGTATTCCATTTTATCTATGTGTCTTTTGACTATATCCCTTTGTGCAGCTTTTTAAATTGGTGTTCTAGGGAATACAATATACATACTTAACTTTTCACCTTCTACCTAGAGTCCATACGTTACCATTTCAATTGTAATATAGAAACCTTACCACCATATCCTCACCTCTTTAGGTAGTGGTTGTCTCAAGTATTATATCAACATACACTAAAACTCCTTTTAGACAATGTTAAAGTTTTTGCTTGCAGTCACTGTGGTAAGCGTAATAATACTCTTCTTCCCTTTCCCTCAAAAAACCATTTCCATGTCCTACTCCCTGGAACCTGTGAATGTTACCTCACATGGCAAAGGGGATTTAAGATTGTAGATGGAATTAAGATTGCTAACCAGGTGATCTTAAAATAGAGAGATTATCCTAGATTATCTGGGTATGCCCAACATAATTACAAGGGTCTTTAAATGTAGAAGAAGGAGGCAGAAGACCAGGTCAGAGTAATGCAATATGAGAAGAATTTGTCTTCCTGTTGCTACTTATGAAGATGGAAGAATATAGAAGGGATATGAGCCAAGAAATGTGGGAAGCCTCTAGAAACTAGAAAGGGCAAGGAAAAGGACTACCCCTAGAGCCTCCAGAAAGGAACACAGTGCTGCTGATACCTTGATTTTAGCCCAGTGAGAAGCACTTTAGACTTCTGAGCTACAAAACTGTAAGATAATAATTTGTATTGTTCTAATCCACTAAATTTATGGTAATACAGCATCCACAGAAAACTAATATAAATACTAACTATATGATGAAAAATTCAGTCAAAACGGTTGACTCCACTGACCCCGAGGGGATATTCTCCTGCCACATATACATATCAAAGCTAAATATAATGTCCATTTTTTAAATTCATAGATGAGTTTTAAATTAAGAAAATTCACAGATTCTAGGAAAAAAAGAGGTAGCAGAAGATTGGCAGAGAAAGCAATAGCTGACACAATGACTGGGACACAGGACACAGGGTTTTAGACTCTATAGGGAAGACAACAGAGTAGGATTTTAATATCTACACCAAAACCGAAAACAATGAATTGTGGCCAAAGTCAGAAAAGGTGAAGATGTTAGTGATGCCTCTGATGAGAGCAGAGAGCTTTGAAGGATTACACCACCAACAAAAAGAAACTTTAAAAACTTTGCACATTAGCCCAAGAAGTGGCAAAATGCTTGCCAACTGCACATGACCTTAAGTGGAAACTAAAAGTCACCTATAGTACATATCAAATCTCAACCTTTGCCACTTGCAGGTCCAAGGCCCAAAATTATACTCCCCACTGATATGGGAATTCTAAAACCAAAAATTCACACAAACCTCTCAGGTTCTTCTGAAGAAGCAAATATAAAATTTCTTTTGAGTGCCTTTCCACAATCTCTGGCACATAAGAGGAAAATTTCTAATAACATTATATAATAATAATAACAGTAATAATAAATTACATTGAAATAAAATACCATGAAAGAGAAGAAACACATATACAGAAAAAGAGAATTAGTATCACATGAACTCAGATATCAGGAAAAAAATGTGATAGTATAAAATAAGGATGTTTTAACAATTGTAGAGTTTTTAAAGGAATAGAAAAAAAATGAAGCTACAGAAATTATATGTGAAAATATTAAGCATATTTTAAAATAAACCAAATAAAACTTCTAGAAATAAATATATAGGAAAAGGGTATATTTAAAAATAATATTAAAACTATTACCTATAATCAATAGCTAATCAAATAGAACTGAAAATGAGTGAAGAAAAATTGAGGACAAAAAATCAGATTATGAATATTACCCAAAATGTGGCAAGACAAATAAGGAGGATGGAAAACATGAACAAAACATTAATGCTAGAATTAAAAGATCCAACACACAAGTACTTAGAGATATGGAGTAATTAGATTAGAGAGAATAGAGATATACATTGTTATAGATAACATTTAAACAAATATTTAAATGTTTTCAAACATTAAAGAATGGCATGAGGTTCTAATTCTGTGTGAAATGGAATATGCACAGTTTATCCTTTCTTCCCCCTGAATAACATCAAACCTGGATGGAATGAATGGAGTATTTGAGGACTCTGAAAATTAAATACTAACAAGCAAGTTAGGAAAGAAGACTAGAGTTGAAAGTACCATTATATTGGCAGTGAGTACTTGTAAGAAGTAGACCACCACTTGGGTCACAGGCTGACCTCTGAGTGGTGCACACATAGGATACATCTGGATAGCACTACAAAGTCTTATAATAATACCAAAAGAAGACTAGTCAAACTCTCAGTCTAAATCCAATCAAGTCAACTGCCTGCTTAAAATTTAAAAAATCAACATTCTCCATAGTACTTAACAAAATTCAGTCTCATAACATAATATTAAAATGTTCAGGATATAATACAAAATTATTTGGCATATAAAAAACCAGGAAAAGTTCAATTTGCATAAGAAAAATACAATCAACAGACACCAATACCAAAATGACACAGATGTTGAAATTATCTGAAAAAGACACTAAAGAAGTTATTATAAAAATGCTGTAAAAAATAAATACAAACACTCTTCAAACAAATGGGAAGACAGAAAGTGGCAGAAAATAAATAGAAGATATAGAGAAGAACCAAATGAAAATTTTAAAGCTGGAAAATACAATAACTGAAATTAAAACTCATTAGAATGGGCTCAGTGCAGAATAGTGATGATAGAGGAAAGAGTCAGTGAGTTTGAAAATAGATCAATTGATATTATCCAATCTGAACATCAGAAGATTTTTAAAAAGTAAATATAACTATAGGAACCTGTGTGACAAAACCAAAAGAACCTTAATGCCATCAGAATCCCAGAAGGAGAGGAAAAAGAGTACAATACCTTAGAAAAAATTTTTTTAATGGCCTAAGAGGTCCCAAATTTGGAAAAAAACATAAACTTACATATACAAGAAGCTCATTGAACTTCAACAGGATAAACCTAAAGGAATCCATGACCAAACTGCTACAAACAATATAAAAAGAAAACTATCAACAAAGAAAAAAATCTTGAAAGCAACAAGGAAAAATGACATTATGTATAAGGAAAGAACAGGTTGAATAAATGCAGACTTCTTATCAGAAACCATGGAGGCCAGAAGAAAGTAGAACAACATTTTTTTTAAGTGCTCAAAGAATTTTAAAGTCATCACAGAATCTATATCTGTTGAAAATAGCCTTCAGGAATGAAGATAAAAGAAAAACATTCTCAGATGAAGAAAAGCTTTTAAAAACTGGTTGCCAGCAGACCTGCACTAAAAGAATTGCTAAAGAAAGTTCTGCAGGCAGAGGAGAATAATACCAGAAAGACAACTAGCACATCAGGAATGAAGGCAGAATAAAAATGGCGAATATCTTGGTAAAACAATACCCTATTCCTCTCTTGAGTCCTGTAAAATATGTTTGATGGTTGTATTAGTTTTCTATTGCTGCTGTAACAAATTTCCACAAACTTGGCAGCTTAAAAACAACACAAATTTGCAATATTACAATTCTATAGGTTGTAAGTCTAACCACCAGACTTACCAAACTAAAATCAAAGAGTGAACAAGGTTATATTCCATTTTGAAAAATCTAGGTAAGAGTCCATTTCTATACCTTTTTCAGCTCCTAGAGGGTCTCTGCATCCATCCCTTGGCTCATTACCCCCTTCTTCAATTTTTAAAGTCAGCAATAGCAGGCTAAGTCCTTCTCACAGTATGCTCTCTCTGGTTCTCTGACTACAGTTTAGAAAGGTCCTCTGCTTTTAAGGATTTAGATAATTGAATTAGGACCACCTGGATAATCCAGAACAATCTCCCCATCTGAAGACCTTTAACTTTAATCACATGTGTAAAGTTCCTTTGCCATGTAAGGCAACAAATTCATAGAACATATTCACCTAATCCTAGGGATTAGGGTATGGACATCTTTGTTGGGGTCATTTTTCTGGCTACCACAATGATTGAAAGAAAGTTTTTTCAATTTGTCTAAAGGGATTTTAATGTATGCAGATTGAAAACCTAAGACAACCAAAACATAAAGAGATGAGAATAAAGAGATCTATATGGTGGTAAGGTTTCCACATTCCAATTGAAGTAGTTACATATGGACTCTAAGTAGATGGTAGAAAGTTAAGTATGTATATTATATTCTCTAGGACACCAATTTAAAGTACTATAAAAGATACATGGTTAAAAGACATAATAGATAAAATGGAATACTAAAAAATATTCAAATAACTTGAAAGAAAGCAGGAAAGGGTTAAGAGAGGAACAGAAAATAGAAGAAAATAAGAGAAAAGAAATAATCAAATGGTACACCAAAATCCAAACATATCAACAAATATTAGTGATCTCAACACACCAATTAAAAGAATAAAATTGTCAGAATGAATTTGAAAAACATCACCCCACCATATGTTGCTACAAAGAAACCCACTTTAAATATAATAAAGTAAGAAGTAAAGAATTAAAAAAAAGATATACTATGTAAACATGAATCAAAAGAAATTTGGAGTAATTATATCAATATCAGAAAAGGAAAATTTTACAGCAAAAAAATTATGAGTAATAAAGAGCTACATTACATAATAATAAAAGGGTTCACAGAGAAGACATAACAATCCTAAATATGTATGCACCTGACAGCAAGCATTCAAATATATAATTTACCTAGAGAAACAATGACAGAACTGAAGGAAGAAATAAACAAATCCACAATTATATTTGGCAACTTCCACATCCCTCTCTTGTAATCAGTAAAAATCTCTAGTCCCATATAGTTTCAATGCCAAATGCCACCAAATATTTAAAGAAGAAATAACACTAATTATACAAAAACATTACAGAAAATAGAAGAGGAGGGATTATTTCCCAACTCCTTTTATTACACCAGCATTACCCTTATACCAAAACCAAATAAAAACAGTACAAATGAAAAAGAAAACTAGAACATAGATACAAAATAGGCCTTTTGAACATAAAAAATTCTAAACAAAATGTCAGTTAGGCAAATCTGGCAATATATAAAAATAATAATAAACTACAACCAAATGAGGCTCATGCCAGAAATGCAAGGTTGATTAAATATTTTTAAGTCAATCAATTTAATCCATCACATTTATAATCTATAGAAGAACAACCATGTTATCAAATCAATTGATGAAAGAAAAGCATCTGAGAAAATTGAACATTTTGAAATAGTAAAATAAGTAACTCACTGCAAAGTAAAAATAGAAGGGAACTTCCTCAAGCTAATACAAGGCATCTATTATAAAAATATCATACATCTAAGAAGGCAACATTGTATTAGAGGTTGCATTCAGTGCAAGGATGCAGGAAAAAGAAATAAAAAACATTCACATTAAAAAGGAACAAATACATTTTTCCCCTAGATGATATAGTCATCTACATTTTAAAATTCCTAAAGCATCTATGAAAAGGATACCAGAACTAGTTAGTGAGCTAGCAAAGTTGTAGAATACAATGTCAATATACAGAAATCAATTGTATAATATTTTTATATGTTAGCAAGGAATAATTGAAAGTACAAATTTTTTTAAATTCCATTTACAGCAGCATTTAAATATTTAAACTACTTGTGGAGAATTCTAACAAAATATAGGCGAGATTTTAACTGGAAATTATAAAGCATTGCTAACTGAAATTAAAGAAGACCTAAATAGATGAAAAGATCTACCATGCTCATGGATAAGAAGATTAATTCTCTTTATATTGAGCTGAAGATTCAAAACAATCCCAGTTAAAATCCCAGCAGGTTTTTTTATGGCAATTGATAAGCTGATTATAAAATGTATATGGAAAATCAAGGAAAACAGACAAGCCAAAAAATAATTTTGAAAAAGAACAAAACTGAAGTCTATATGACTTCAAGATTATACTATAAAGCTCTAGAAATCAAGAGAGTATGGTATTGGCATGAGGCTAGACATATAAATTAATTAAATAAAATAAAGAGCACAGGAATAGAACCACATATATGCTTAACTCATCCTTACAAAGGTACCAAGATATTTCAATGGATAAAGGATAATCTTTTTTAACAATGGTGCTTAAAGAATGGGATATCTATATGGAAAGGATGAAAAGAGAGAGAGAAGACAGAAAAGAATGAAGAA